>SNQJ01S0162324.1:3784-21472 GCA_010110895.2 Picea sitchensis
AAATGACATTTCATCCATTATATAAAAAAACAAACAACTCGGTCCTATTTATTTTAACTAGCCTAAGATCTAAATTGTGGAAACAAAGTTAAAACTTACAGAGAGATCCCTCTCTGAAACTGGCAGGGCTAGATCCCAGTTTCGAAGTGGTTGGATAAGGTTACCTCTGGTAAATTTATTCTGCCTTTAAATAACCTCTAGGAATTTACAGAGTGATAACATAATTGGCGACCATATTGGGGAACTGAACAAACTTTATATAT
Source organism: Picea sitchensis (assembly GCA_010110895.2). Taxonomy (NCBI): domain Eukaryota; kingdom Viridiplantae; phylum Streptophyta; class Pinopsida; order Pinales; family Pinaceae; genus Picea; species Picea sitchensis. The sequence goes on from SNQJ01S0162324.1 coordinate 4,048, forward strand.
CCTACGATTTCTTTTCCCTAGACAAAGAAAAAATTATTTATGAATGAATCATAAAATCTAAACTTATATAGAGATAATGTTCAGAGGTTGTTAAAGTTTGTACATATTAGTTGAAGTTTCTAAAAAATAAAATTGTAAATTTTGGCTCCTAAAAGAGTTTTCACCAAATCTTATCCAGATCCAGAACCTGCAATAGTAAGAGACAATCTTGAAAAACTACTTAGAAAGAAAAACATTGTAGAGGGTTCTAGGAATCACAATCCACTTCATAGGTCCCCTTCTCTCCCAGAGAAGTTGGTTTCCCTTTAGGACCTCGAGTTTGACATATCTTTTGAACAAACCCTTTTTAGAACAAAATCTGACAACTTTGTAAGTGAAACAGTCTTAGATCAAACCATCCTACAACCCAGGACCCCTGAAATACTTTCTCCCAGAGATGAAGTTGATCAATGTTTCCTCTAGGAATTTGACAAGCTATAATATCTAGTTGTGAATCTTGATCAAGCCTTAGACAAAGCTCACTTTCAGTAGTCGGTCTCACTTTTTTCCTTAACTATCGTCACAACTTCTATTAAATCTAAACCAATTTATTCACCTCCTCTCAGCCCCTCTTATTCTACAACTTCTGTCACCTCACCTCCAATCACACAGGTTGTTATTCATCCTCCTCCACTAATCATGGCAGACAGATATGCTCCCTTGGTGTTGGGTGCTCCTTTACATGCCATGCCTCAGGATTATCAAACCAGACTCCCTCAGTTTGATAGTACTGGTCCTCTGAATGCACAACAACATGTTGACAAAATGAATGATTATTTTGATCTACAGGAAGTAGATGAAGCTGATGTACATATGATATTATTTGCACAAATCCTGACTAGGGATGTTAAGAAGTGGTTTAAAGCCTTACACCCTACTTTGATAGCATATCTTGCCGCTTTCCACAGAATTTTTATGGACAGATGGGAGATTAAGAAAAATCCACTCCAGATATTATCAGAGTATGAGAACATCAAGAGGAATCAGGGAGAAACAGTGCATGATTACTGCACTCGGTTCAATAACCTCTACAATGCCATCCCATCTGACATAAAACCCCCTTAAGGTCTATCACTAATCAAGTTTACAGACAGATTCGATGCAGATATGTCATATTAGCTAAGGGAAATAAATGCAGCGACTCTGGAAGACATGAAAAAAGTGCAGTTAACGTGGAGGCTAATCTACTAGCTAGAAGAGCTAGGCAAAGAATGGAGAGGAGGGTCACAATCAAAGAGGAACCTACCACATCCTCTTCAGATGCCAAATTGGATTCCTTAACCAGAGCTATGGAAAGGATGATGGAGATACTTACTATAGCTGAAAGAAATCCACCCAGGGAGAACCAAGATGCTCCTCCAATTTGAAACCCAAACTTCAGAAGAAATTTGCCCCAGATCTGGTAGAGAGATCCTAGGGATCAAAGAGAATAGAGGGGGCCTGATCATCATATCATACCACCCCTCCAGGAAAATTACGTTGATGATGGGGAGGAGGTAATCAAGAAGTTTGATGACACTCATATAAACCGCATGGGCATTCATGATGATGAATCCATTTTTCTTACCTAGGAAGAGCATGAGATTTTTCTCCTGTCACAAACAGACGTTAATGAGGAAGCAGAAGAAACAAAACAACAAGCCTTTGAGAATGCTATAATGGAGGTCCATAGGCAATATAACCTAAGGAGCAAGAGGGAAAATGACAACCCTCCACAAAAGGATGTTGAAACAAAGAAGGATATTGTAACAAAGAGAGTAGTCGAAACCAAGAAAACTTCAAAAGACTCTCCTAATAAAGTCCCTGAGAGATGATGTTGAATCTCTTGCACAAAAAACTCCATAAATTCTACAAAGAGAAAATCAGACTGAAGTTTCATCTACCAGTCAACCAAGGGAACTTGGTCACAGAGCTTCGATAGATAAAACAGAGTTACAGACCCTAAGCAAAGCTTCCACTACTTTCAACCTTGAAGGGGAACTAGCCAAATTGAAGATTACCGTTCCCCTCTCTGAGTTGATGAACAAGGATGCTTATAGGTTTCAGGTGATTAAATCTTTAAGCATCTAACTTGAGATAGGTACTAAGGATTTGAATGTTGGATTTGTAGATCACTCGGAGATGGTAAATCTTGCTGATGACCAACCAGATCTCATGTTCATTCCTGAAGTTGATGGTCAAACTGATAATGATGTTGTGGCCCCCTTTTACATCAGCCTAAACATCCACGATCTAATGTTACACAACACTATGCTAGATTTGGGTGCCTCTCACAACCTAATGCCCAAAGCCGTGATGGAAAAGTTGGGAATCGAGGTCACCATACCCTACAAATATTTGCATTCTTTTGACTCCAGCAAGGTTAAATGTATAGGCCTGATCAAAGACTTATGCATTACCTTAGCTCAAATCCCAGTAAAGAGTATGGTAATGGATATAGTAGTTGCAGATATTCCCCCAAAATACGGTATGTTACTGTCAAGATCATGGGGAGCTACGCTGAAATGAACCCTGTAGCTAGATATGTCCTATGCCACCATCCTGGTATTCGGACAACAGAGGAGACTATATAGAGAAACCTTGATGAAGTATATGGTTAGTAGTCAGGAAAAGCCGCATAACTACCCATTATACTCTGCACACTTTGATCTGTACTCTTTCATTCTATACAATGATGGTGATGTGGAAGAAAAAATCTCTTAGCTGGAAGATGATACACATGATTCAAAGGAAAGTAAAGTAATCATTGAGGCAAAAAAGGTGGAAACTGTAGAAAGGGAGGAACTTCCAGCAGATTTTTGGAGCATGGATTTAGATGTTTCAATAAGAAAAGAGGGAGATGGAGCCAGAGTTTGGTTACATAATCACAGATCAAGTTATTCAGAGAGTCATTCCTACAAACTGAATTTCCAATGCACTAACAACATAGCCGAGTACGAAGCTTTGATGCTCGACCTAAAATTATTGAAGAAAGTTGGTGCCAAACAGATAATGGTAAGGGGTGATTCTGAATTGATTATCAAACAAATAAAAGGTGAGTATGCAACTAAATATCCCAGACTTAGAGCCTATAGGAATGTTGGTTTGGATGCCCTTCAATTCTTTACTGAAGTCAACTTGTAGGTAATGCCTAAAGGACAAAACATACTTGTAGACGGGTTGGCTACATCGGCAGCTACCTGTAAAATTCCTTTTCGTCCCACTCACAAGTACACAGTGGAGGTGAAGTGCAGAACAACCATTCCTGACAACATCATATACTGACAGGTATTTGGAAATGACGATCAAATTGAAGACTTCCTACAATGTAAGAATGATTTCGAATGTACAAACACAGATTTAGAAAATGATGATGAGATTGTAAATAAATCTATTTTTGAAAATGGTAGTGTAAATAACATAGATTCTAAAGTTTTAAATGAAAATAAAGTAGATGCAGATGAATTGAATGAAAATGAGATAGATTCTGATATTCTACAGTTGAAAAATAATGTGTTACCTAGAGGTTTAGTTCCGCTGGAAGACTTGTTCGATTTTAACTATGTAGCCAAAAAACTGAAAATCGAGGCTAGTGGTAAAGCGGTCAAAGAGTGCAACATAGGAACAGAAGAAAATCCCAAGATGATAAAACTTTCTAAATCTCTACCCCCCGAGCAAAAATTCAAATACATTGAACTTTTTAAAGAATATGTGGATGTTTTTTCCTGGGGTTATGAGGACTTAAAATCCTACGACACAAGCATCATACAACACCAAATTCCCATAAAAGAAGAACAAAAAACTTTTAGGAAGAAACTTAGGAGAATAAATCCCAAGTTGCTTCCCCTGATAAAGAAAGAAATAAAAAGATGTAGGATGCAAAAATCATAGTCCCCTTGAGATTTTCCAAATGGGTTTCTAACCTAGTTCCTACCGGGAAGAAAACTGGCAAGATTAGACTTTGCATAGATTTCAGGAATCTGAACAAAGTCTCCCTCAAAGACAATTACCCACTGCCCAAAATGGACCACATTTTGCAAAAAAGTGGTTGGGTTCAGTAAGATCTCCTTACTAGATGGTTTCTCAAGATACAACCAAGTCCTTGTCCACCCAAAGGATCAAGAGAAGACAACATTTACCACACCCTGGGGAACCTTCATGTATGTGAATATGCCCTTTGGCTTGATGAATGCTGGTGCTACTTTTCAAAGGGAAATGGATATTTCTTTTGTGGATGAATTAGGAAGATTTATAGTCATATATATGGATGATGTGACTATATACTCCCAATCTGATGAAGAACACTTGCAACATCCTAGACACGTGTTTAAGAAGTGCAAAAAATTCAGGATTTTGTTGAACCCAAAGAAGTCTCTTTTCGGTCTAGAAGAAGGAAAGCTGTTGGGACACATAATATCTAAAGATGGAATTAAAATAGATCCCATCAGGATAGAATCCATCCAGAAGGTGGAACACACTAGGAACATCGAATAACTACAATCATTCATCGGAAAAATAAATTTCCTTAGAAGGTTCATACCCAACTTGGCTGAACTTCTTAGGAACATCACTAACATGTTGAAAAAAGACACAAAAATCAAATGGAACACTGAATCCAAACAGTCATTTGAGCAGGTGAAACATGCCCTCACCCAAGCCCCATTCCTGATCAGCCCATACTACACCAAAGGCTTTTATCTTTTCTCTTTTGCATCTGAGCACGCCATAGCAGCAGTACTGTTGCAGAAAAATAACGAAGGGTACAAACAACCCATAGCATTTTTCAGTAAATCTTTGAGAGACGATGTGTTAAACTACAACATAATGGAGAAACAAGCCTTTTCACTGGTAAAGGCCATAAAGGACTTCAGAGTCTATATTCTCCATTCTCACACAATTGCATACGTTCCAAACGTAGTTGTAAAGGATATACTGACCCAGGATAACCCAGATGGTAGGAGAGGAAAAATGATTGCAGTTATTCTAGAATATGACATTGAAATAAAACCTACTAAACTGATCAAAGGATAGGGTTTGGCCAAGATAATGGATGAATCTAATTTCCAGGCTCTAGATATCAATTTTTTGGCTGCAGTTGACGAACAGGAAGAGCAGGCGACTCCAAATGTAAAGGAAGTATTCTTAAACTCTCCTTGGTACATAGACCTCATTTTTGTACTTCATAACTTACAAGCTCCTCCTGGTCTGACTAAGACCAAAGCCAGATTTATCAAACTGAAAGCATTGAATTTTGTATTTTAGAAGGTAATCTTTATTGGAAAGATCCTAGTGTTATTTTGCTTAATTGCCTGCTGAAAGATGAAGCTGACAAATTTCTACAGGATTTCCATGCAGGAGACTATGGTGGACATATGAGTTGGAAGACCACATCCAACAAGATTTTAAGGGCTGGTTTCTATTGGCCTACATTTTTTGTTGATGTTCATCAAAAAGTTACTTCTTGTCATAAATGCTAGGTTTTCCAAGGTAAAAGGAAGTTGTTTCCCCTTCCCATGAAACCCATCTCAGTTGAAGCCCCTTTCCAACAATGGGGTTTGGATTTTATTGGAGAAATACATCCACCCTCCTCAGGCCAACATAAGTGGATCCTCATAGCCACAAACTACTTCACCAAGTGGATCGAGGTTGTGCCATGCAGGCAAGCTATTGACTCTTTTATCATAAAAAATTTAGAAACTAATATCTTGTCTCATTTTGGATGCTCCAGAAAAATTATAGCTGACAATGTAGCGGCCTTCAGATCCAAAAGAATCATAGATTTTTGCAGCCGATACCACATTACTTTGGGACACTCAACAACTTATTATCCTCAAGGAAATGGGCTAGCTGAGTCCTCAAACAAAAGTCTGGTGAACATTCTCAGAAAAAGACTGCAAGAAAATAAAAAATCATGGCATAATAAGTTGGTTTTCGCACTTTGGGCTAACATAATAAGCACCAAAAGATCGATTGGCATGTCTCCATACCAATTGATGTATGGTACGTAAGAAATTTTTCCTTTTTCCTTGGGCGTCCCTGTCATGAAACTACTGCAAGAAGCGCAAGTAGAGACAAATAATGTCCAGAGGAGGATAAACCAAATGATCCACTTAACACAATCTAGAGAGGAAGTCTACAACAAGACTCAGGTTATCCAGGAGAACATCAAAAAGATTTTTGACAGAAAGACTAAAGAAGATGATTTTGAGTTAGGCAACTTGGTTCTGAAATGGGATTCTAGAAATGAGGAAAAGGGCAAGCATGGAAAATTCGATTGCTTATGGAAAGGCCCTTACACCATTCATGAATTTAGAGGAAATAACACATTTTTACTAAAAAACATTGATGGAACAGACCTACCAGGTGGAACAGTTAATGGAAGGATGATGAAGCATTTTTTGCCTCCCTAATAGAGATCTCATGAATCCATATTCATTGTACATACCATTTCCCTTTTCATTCAGGTTTTGTATAGGTGATATTGATTGAGTGGTTGAAGCCCGCAGAGAAGGCCCTAAGCCACTAACCAATGCCACCGGGTTCCCAAAGTAAAAACAAAATAGATAGTAGCAATAAAACAATGAAGGAAACCTTTACAAACATCATAAAATAGGTTCTTGGCACTTCACAAGGAAAGTACCATCCCCAGGTGGAGCCGTTGTTATAACTCTATAATTTATAGGATCAACTGGTGATTGAAAGTTTGTTCCTTTAGTATTTTTTGTTTGCAAATAATGTTGCATTCTGCAAATGATTTGAAAAAGAAAGAAAAGAAAAAGAAAGAAATAAAAAGAAAAGAAAAAGAAATAAAGAGAAAAGAAATAAATAAAAAGAAAAGAATAAAGGAGGGCATAAAAGAAAATACATAAAGCCCCATGCAATAAAATGACTTGATCCATACATTTTAAACATGGCCAAGTCCTTTTGAATTTGTGTTCATAGGATTAGTGAATAATCTTGGCTAAACTGTTCAATCTTAGCCAAGTAGTTAGTTTAGTTAGTGAATAAATTTGATCAGACTATTTAATCCTGATCAAATAGCCCCAGGATAGAGTAATTTCTTAGCCCAACAGTTTAATATGGGATAAAGGTGTAGGTAAGTAGGATAAGACATAGGCTAGTCAAATTTCTTTCAATAAAATTTATATGATGTTCGATGGAAATGCATAATCTTGATGTTTGAGGTGTTTTTCTAACCTCATGATGACAAAGGCATGGGAATCAGCGCACAGAACCCACAAAAAAACACTAAGCCTAAGTTTGCGCTGCACATTTTTGTTTCGCGCCCATATAATAAAGAGTGCACTGAAATCAACAATTGATCTAGCTACGCGTAGATCAATGGTGGATAGAAAATTTCGGACCCCCTCGACCATTCTACCTTTATAGTGGGGGGGGATCTGATATGGTGAATAAAGGATGCTCTAAGATCAACGGATAATCTAGCGACACTCATTTCAATGGAGGAAATCAAATTCTGGACCCCCCCGACCATTCTACCTTTAACGGTTGGGCGGGGGTCCAATATAGAGACTAAAGTAAGAGCATAAATCAATGGTGGATCTAGCGGTGCTTGGATATACAGTTAGAAGAATATCCCAGACCCCCCCAACCATCCTACATTTAACGTTTGGGGGGGGGGGGTCCGGAATGAGGCGTTTTTTTCCAGGTGGGCCCCATCCCAACGTGTCGTCAACCCATTGCACAAGACTCCCTCCTCTCCAAACCACTTATTGTTTACCACGTTTTCAACTTACCTCCATACCGCCACTGCCTCATGACATCATCCTCCTTTATCCCATCGCCTCATGATGTCATATCTCATTACCCATCCTTACAATTCCCATCTCATAACTCCGTCAGTATGTCCCCTCCATTCATCCATTACAGGTCACATCCCTTTCTCCTATCATCCAACTATCGTCCTCCACATCATCCTGGCACACCCGTCACCCATCCTTACATGCCACCTCATGCCTCAAGTGATCTGTCGGCCATTTATTACGAGCTAACATACCCGTTAGTCTGTTGACCTCTTCCCCACACCTAACAGATACTCGTTTTCTTAATCTTAACCCTGTTTCCACCATTTGCGCATTGCTCGTATTCCCTACATGCCCAAAAACTCTTTGTCTCACCTTTCCGACCAGTAACCCAACCGTATCCTTTTCCTACTAACATTTTGTTTTAGTGTGAAGGTACCTATTAGATTGATGGTGCCTAAATCTAAAATATTAGAGGTTGAGGAAAATCCATTCCTCCCATCTCCTGTCGATATCGACCGCATTCTGCTCGCAGACAAGGATTACCTAATCACAGAAACCAAGTGTGAATTCAACTTTGCCGAACTGCATACATGGTTCAAAGACACATGCATGGATCACAACGATGAGATTGGGCTCTGGAAGTCAAATCTCCCTCTGTATCTTTTTCCCCAAATCCACCATTTTCCCGAATTCACCCTCAAATGTCAAGCGCATTAACTCCCCGACCAAAGAACCATAGTGTCATCATCCGGAGAAACTCTATTCTCCATCATACCCGAGTCCATTTATCAAATGATGCAGATACCTAGAGTCGAATCCCATTCTCCCCTCACCATTGCAACACTTACAGAAATGTACCAGAATCTGACTTTTCCCCAAAGAGCACAGATTTTTGAGTTGTTCCTTCCACAAGATGCCCAATTTCCCAAGAAAAATCCCCCTTACCATTCCTCCATGTTCTCAGAAAAGGGAAACCATATTATCTCATCATTGTGTTGTCTTCTCGGCTATTTTTCAGACGAGTGGGTGGACGAACCCATCTTGGGTTTTCTATCCATTTTCTCAGCTAAAGAAAAGGCCTCCATCCAGTTCGATTACAACACATTTTTGGTCGAAAACATCCACGATCAACTTCTCAAATTCACCACAGAGGGAATGTTCCGGTATTCGTCAATACTGTCTTATATGTTCATTTTCTCCCAAGTAGACGGGTTCTCCTTCCCTATGCAGAAGATGGACCAGGACGACAAACCACAGACTATAACCTCTTGGACATTGTTGCTCAGAAGAAACTCCACAGAATTCAATTTCAAATAGTTTATTGAGAAGTTTCACCATCCAGTGGTAATCATGCTCAGTGGCAGACCAGAGCCGAGGATAAATGAGGAGGTCTAGAGAATCTTACACCTCTCTGACCTCGCCAAAACGGGAGATTGGTACCTTTATCAAAATCAGAGAAAAATCAGGGTATATGGATGTGAGTTGGCACCATACAAGTTGCCTACATATTTTCCTATCAGAATATTTTCCCTGGATTTTATTAGGCAAATGATCAATTCTGATGATATACATTTTGTGTCTCTCAAGAAAAAACATCAGATGAGAATCAAAGGGTAGATGGGACCTTTTATCTGCAACAGTTGAGCTGTTGGGGAAGAAGCAAACAAATTATTAAAGAAAATGAAATTCAGTGCTAGTTTCACTTGGAATTATGATCCAAGTGGGATCATTGCAGAGATGAGAGAGAAAAACAAAAGTTCTCCATACGCTCATATACTCAAGCTTGACATTGAGAATTTTGTTAACCAGACAGAGTGGCAAGTGAACACCTTGGAAGACACTGAATAGCAGTCTTCCCTAACCATGACTTCACAAACTACCACTCCACATGTACCAAAGGAAAAAAGACCGAGGAAGGATGCTTCTCCTTCAGTCATTGCAGTATCAACAGAGGATTTTCAGGGATATAGTAAGAGGCCTAAAACAACTCACACCACTCACAAGTCCGGGGATGAAGAGACCTAGTCTGTCAAAGTGGTCGAGAGAGAAAGTACACCACTTCCTTCAAGAGGCCATCAGATGATATCTACTTCTTCTTCAAAGAAGAAGACTGATACAACTGTGACCACCCAACCTCCACAGGGATCTATAAAACTATGCATTTTTTAGAAATACGATATGATCAAAAAGAAGAATCAGATGCTGACTAGCAGCATATATGCTCAGTTCTAGAATCAAACATCCACAACACAACATAGACTGTTATCAACTTTTGATACAGAGAAAGGAAAAATGCACCTGTCATTTGTGCAAGCACAGGTACCTCAACCCATAGAGATCACTGACTATAAAAGGTCAACCCTTGAATTTGATACCAAACAAGTTCATCTAGCTAACCAGATGAATCTGCACAGGCAGACTGGTGAAATGGTATTCTCCACCTTGGCCCATGATTCTTCTACTGCTACAAAATTACAAGTCTCCCTGAACAATGTTCAGACTCAGTTAAAGTTGGAAAAGATATCATCTTTTTCCAAAGATAACAGATTCAAGTCTTTAGAAGAATTGGTGCTCAAGATTAGGTATGACCCCTTGAACGTGAAAGCAACAGAGGAGATGCTAAAGAAAAATAATGCTAACATAGCATCTCTGAGAAAGAAACTAAAATTGCCACCTACAAAAGACTCACAGGCTAAAGAAATAGCTGAGACAGAGGATGAGAAAGAGGAATTCCTAAAGCTGATCATGCAACATAACACACAGATAAAGGAAATGGAGGTAGAGTTGGAAAGGTTGGTGAAGGATAAAGAACAGGCAACACCTATGGAAGTCATCCCACTGAGTACGGTTTCCCTCACAACAGTTAGCACGTCAACTATACCAACAACCACTGCAGCAGAAATTCCATCAGCCACTCCACTGGCAGCCCCAGAAAAATCTGTAGAGATCGCAAAATCAATGGAGGAAATGACCCTGCAAGGAACATAAATCAGCAAACTGAAAAAGGAGGTTGAGAATCTCCATGAGCTTAAGTATTCCTACTAGACAAGCTACAATATTAAGAGGCAAGCGGTGAAAAAGCTCAAGCAGGAACTACAGCAGCTTCAGAAACAAACAGTGGGAGGCAAAACACTAGTAGAGGCTAAGGAGAATATTTGGATGGATATCTCCAAATCCATAAACTAAATATGGCCCATGGTGCAAATCATGTTTGAGAAACATGACCTGGTGCTAACAAGCAGATGGGATATTGACAAGATAAAAGGAGAGCTAGGTGAAATTCCCACAGAAGCTAACGAAATCATTAGATTTTTGAATTCGAAGACTAGGGAGGAATTGGAATACCTAAATATCGAAGACATGATAGATACTATCCTCGAAGTCAAGAGGGTGCTGACCAAAAGTGGATTGATGTTGCAGCTGGAAGAGAAAGGTCTTCCTGGTTTAATGGTGTTAAATGACAAGTTGATGACCCTGACTACAAGCAAAAGATAGCTACAGTGGCCAAGGAAAGTTCTAAGTTCTCAGGGATATAGGGCAGCATAACATGCAAGTCTTTCTTGGAGACTTTGCAACCAGACCTCATCATACAACACAAAATCAAATATATTTTCATATTCAAGCCGACCTTTGCCAGATATACTGAAATGGATGAAACTTATCGAAAACTACTCAAAGTCACCATTCACAGTCAGCTGAGATGGGAAGAGCTGTGCAATTTGATCGAGTAAGAGATGAGGTGTCCAATCCAAGTTAGCAAGAAGAAGTAGTCAAAGTCATATGAATGATTGACCAACGACCTTCCCCGGAATCGACACGAGAAATCTGATAGATCATCATCAATTCCTACATTTTTGTATCTTGTTATCTAGTTAGTTAGATTTAGAATTTGCCACGTCCTGATCATTAATGACAGGGTCGTTTGTAATTTTAATGATAAATAATTTGAACTTAGAAGTATTGAGGGTTGATCTTTACGCCCTAGCAATCTGTAAGCACTGTAATTTTTATCAAGATATCTTCCAGTAATACAAAGAGACGTTTCACAGGATTCCTGCGTGTTGGCTGTTGGTGAAGTTTTCTTTTCTTCATGGAATTTTTATCTCTCCTAGTTTTCATGTTGTTTTCTAATTTGATCATTTAAAAGGAGTTAAAGTTGTAGAATTTACCTTTGTGTACTATGTTCCTAATCTTTTAAATATCTACATCTTTATCCTCTGATGTTACAGTAGAGAAATTCTTAATTGCTTCTTTACTTTAATTGATAATCTCATCTTTTTCGTCCATCCATCACTTTATTTCTAAAGAATCCAATAGTTTCACTATCCTTCCCTGTGAAGTGAATCTTTAAAAAAATTGTTCTTCAATCTCTATCCTTTTAAAACAGACCCCATAGCCCAATGGATGTGTAAATGACATTTCATCCATTCTATTAAAAAACAAACAACTCGGTCCTATTTATTTTAACTAGCCTAAGATCTAAATTGTGGAAACAAAGTTAAAACTTACAGCAAGATCCCTCTATGAAACTGGCATGGCTAGATCCCAGTTTCAAAGTGGTTGGATAAGGTTACCTCTAGTAAATTTCTTCTTCCTTTAAACAACCTTTGGGAATTTACAGAGTGATAACAACTTATACATCATGGAGGTTGGACGGGGCAAGGACAAGTGGTTGTATCCACCTTACGGTTGTAGCTGGAGAACATAGGGGATTGTAGCCTCCTTCTGGTTGTAGCCAGATAATTGGGGAGTTGGAGCTTCCTTCAGGTTGTAGCTTGAGAAACTAGGGGGTTGGAGCCTCGTTCCAGTTGAAGCTGGAAAAAAAAGGGAGTTGGTTCTTCCAATGAATTTAATTCTTCAAGACATATAAGAAAAATCATTCTTTGGTTTTCTCCCGCTTTGGGTTTCCACATAAAAACACTGGTGTACTATGTATGTGTATGATTATTCATTTGTTCATCATTTATTTACTCTGCAAATATTAGATGATAATGCTACATTGATATAACACTTATATTATATGGACAAAAAGGATTAGATTTCTCTATTACTGATTCACCCCACCTCTCAGTAATCCAAAAATAATCCCTCTAACCCTCTATCCCCTAACCCCTATGAAGCATAATGCCTAAAAATTATGACCTCTAATCCCTATAATTACTATTATCGCTTTCCATTAACTAATATAACCTATAAACACTATAAATTCTATAATATGAAACACATAAAACCTTATCTTAATCCTTAAACATTGTAACCTAAAAGCTTTATATTCCCTAATACATCTAACAATTAGTATTCCTAATCCCAAAATTTATTACCTATAATAACTAATGTTTATAATATATAAACCTTACTAATGTCTATAATATATAATATTATAATATATATAATACAGAATATATAATATATACGAATAGACATTAGTTATAATATATAAACCTTATTGATGTCTACATATAACCCTTTACTAAATAAACTAAATAATATAGACATTAGTAGGGGGTTATATATAATATATACATTAGTTATATAAATAAACCTTACTAATGTCTATAATATATAACCCCTAACCCAACTACTATAATTGAAAACCAATATTATACCCAAATAAACCTTAGTTGAGGGTTAAAGGGAAGAATAGTATATTAGATGAGATCTCAAGCCAGTAAACCTCCACACATGCACAAGGAAATAGAGACCTCAGCTACAATGGTGCAATGAAACAAATACCTAGGCCACTGTAGTGCAAGGATACAAAGACCTCAATCCATTGCATGCGCAAGGAGATAAAGACCTCGACCTCAAGACAATATTCATAGGGAACAAGCATGGTGAGTAAGGAACTATTTTTTTCCATGTAATGCTTACTAAATTCTTCAGTAGGGCTTCAAAAAAACAATTTAGGTCAAGAAAGGGGAGGAGTTGTTAGATTCTAGAAAAGTAATGGTGTTTTTTTTGTATTGTGTAGGTTTATACCAAACCAATAATGAGGCAACAAAATTCATAACCCTTAGTCGAGGATTAAAGGGAGGAAAAGTATACTCCAGGAGAGTTCGATCCAGTAAACCCTCACACGCACACAAGGAGACAAAGACAACGGACACTACGGTGCAAGGAGACGAATACCTCAAGCCACTACACACACAAGGAGATAGAGACCTCGACCTTGAGCCAATATTCACAGGGAACCATGAATGGTGAGTAATGGACTAGTTTTTTCCATATAAGGCTTACTAAATTATTCAACAGGGATTAAAAAAGGAATTTGGGTCAAGAAAGGGGAGGAGTTGTTAGATTCTAGACAAGTAATGGTGTTCTTGTTGTATTGTGTAGATTTAGACCAAAAAAATAACGAGGCAAAAAAATTCATAACCCTTGTGATTAGCACGAAGTTATGCTTGAATATGGAAATTTAACTATCTTTGAACCAAACCTAAACCATTTGATTTCTTAATAAACACAAAAATGGACTTTGCTCACATACTAGGAAGGACTAGAGTTTTCTTAGCCTGTGTAAAGTTAAAAAATTTACAGGGTTTTGGTTGGCTTAATTTCTTTAAGCATTAGCATTACCGTGTTCTTTTGAAAAAATTCTAGAGTAGGGATAATTGTCCATGAAGATTGGACATTTTTTCCTTTTCTTCCCTACACAAGAGATTTGAAGTTAAAATATAGGGTTTTCCCAATAGTAGATTTTGAACTACCTATTGAGGACTTGATTGTAGCTAGAGTTCAAATAGAGAATATACTAAAATATGTTTGGGTCATTTACTTATTAAACCTACAATCTTTTTTGACTTAGTCAAACAAATCTTTTGGGCATTTCAAATTTTCGGGATTTATCTCTTAGATAACTTTTCTCTTAGCTAGAATTTCAAAGGGTTAGTTGAGTGTTCAAATTTCCTCCATCCTATTAGAGTTCTAATTGGATAGAATAGTTATATAAATAATACACAAGTGGATTTGTTCCTATGTTCATGGATTTGAACAACGATTCACACGTTCATTAAGTCTTTTAATTCCCACTTGAACTTACCACAGACCGTTAGCATAACTGAGTTCAAACTTCAACCTTTTTAAAAGGATTTGCACATATTTTATATCTAAATCCTATTTAAATTATGGTTTCAAATTTTCGTTTTTAATTTGATGAACTAATGAAATTAATGTTTGGAATGATGTTTGATATGGGTGGATAACATGATCTTTCAAATGACCCTAAGCAAAGAAAAAATGGAGCCAATAGATTTTGTTAAAGATCCTAAGCCAAACTAAGTCATGACTCTTATACATTCAAAAAAATCAAGCTTTATATGTCTACCACATGCTTCTAAGTATGAGGATTTGCTTAAAAATATGAGGAAATTAGGAAACCTAATTTTACCAACCTAGATAACCAAGATATACATGATGCCACCACAAATTGGAATGTTCAAAAGTCCCAACTTCATAATGTGGCTACTAGATCAGTTATTTTCCCATGTCCAGAATTGATCAAATGGATAATTCACCATACAAATGTGGAGATAAAGCGAGTAATCAAATATGTTGGTCAGTACATAGCATCCTTTGAATGTAGCAATTTGTATGCTTATTACAAATTCCCCAAAGTTGAACAATATATGATCACATCCTAGGTGTAATAATTTGCAATAGATAATAACTATCATGATATAATGAAGGAGCGGTATATGGAAAAAAAATTAGGTTTAGAAACACAAGTATATATCCCACATCTAACCTTAAGGAGCCCAACCAAAATGAAATTTCTCTGGTTAGCAAGTTGTATGGAGAAAAAAATGTCTCTCATTTCATGTAAGCATCGGACCCTTTGTTGCATAGTGTATCAGAAGAAAGGAAAAGTATTTAGTTGGGTTTATATCCTATCACTCACCTTTAGTGATGCCATAAAAAGATCTAAATTCACTCCAAGAGGAACACAACTTGAGTTTTACATTTCATACTTCACTCTAGATATCATTTGTGTAAAAATACTTTTCAAGGAAGTGATGGTCATGAAACTCAACTTGGCCACCAGTCCAGGTTTACAGTCAAGATTTATGGGGTCATAAATATATGTATAAATGTGTACATATGTGTGACCATTTCCTAGCTCCCCTGTATGGGTTTATTTTTAGAACAAAATGCCCAAGGATATTAATAGAGGAAAGAAAGGTCTTAGAGGAAATTAGGGATTGATATCTAGATGAGGGGTCAACATATATCAATTTTTATGGTGATACAAAGGATCCTCACACTCTGCCAAAGTATGTCCCAGAAAATTTGGTGATTAGAGATAATGCTTATCAAAATACTTTTTTTGGTTTCAACAAACTGTTTTCATTTCTCCAAGAAATTATGCCTAGTCTACCATATCATTACTATATTTTTTGTGTCAACGAAGTTAATCTTTTTAAATATGCAAGCAAAAAAATAAGGGACTACAAATTCAATTCTGGAATATTTGTAATGCAAGAGACAATGAATGTTATGTCTAACCATCAAAGGTACGTCACCATTCAATGGCCTTATTTGTAAAGTATCCAAAAGATGATCATTTTCTTATGAATAAGTTTTACAATCCATAAAAAAGGTAGAAAAGGTAAAAGTTGTAGACATGACTAAAGGAGAAGAAACTTCTAGGATTAAAAAATATAAAACTATAGTAGCAAGGAAAATTGAGACAGTTGGTACAGAAGGATAGACATCTAAAGAAAATATAAAGGACCCTAGAAACATTAAGGAAGATACTTAAGGAGGTGGTGATGGTGGAATTGATACACATACAAAGAAAATAACAATATCCAATAATACAATGACATACTTATCCATGGGACTTGGAAATTAAAGAGGGTTGCATGCTCCCATTAATCCTTGTTTTTATAAATTCATGGAAAGGGATCAACTAGTAGGAGATTATATATATTGACTATAGTTGTTTTCCTTCAATAATAAAAAGAAGTGAATTCTCAAGTACACACACACAAAGAGAAGGATGGTATCAGATCAAATAGTGATAGAAACCATGGAGGTCGCCATTTTGGATATTGGTTTAATTATATCTTGTTTCCATGGCCACTACCAAGGTATCTACAACTAAAGAAAATGAGTAAAATGTTCTTGAAAATACTCATCAGAGGGAAGGCTACAGGAAATAAAATAAATAACTAAATCATAAAGGAGAATACTACTAGGTAGTGAAGTACAATAACAATGAATTCATAAAATATGCCTTGGAAATCCATGAAATGTGAACTTGGTATAGAAATATTTCTACAGGTCGTTCTTATATATACAAGAAAAAATTCAAGAAGAATTGGCACTCACTCACGGATTTCAAGAGTGGAAAGAAAGGGAAGAAGGGTGGTTGTGGTGCATATATCATCTACAGGAATGGCAATGAGAATTCAAAGAATACACATCCCTAAGGGTTAAACCTGGTTGTTGGTAAATATGACAATGTATCTATCACTTGGACCCTACATGGGGACTTCCTACAGACTCTTTCATGTTATGCCCATCACATTTTCCTTTTCAATTATTCAACTACTATTTCTACTACAATTTTCATTTTGTCCTTCTTGTTGTATGTTATATTTGAAACCCAAGATGTTGACCACACAACATTCCATGAAATG
>SNQJ01S0162326.1:0-10447 GCA_010110895.2 Picea sitchensis
TCATATTTCTTTTTGCGTTAATTTCGTTATTATACATGTAGAGAAATAAACTCCAAGTGTTATCTGGTTTTCTTTAATAAAAATCCTTTTTGTTTATAGCATGCCCATCACTCCAATCTTTTAAAAACATTGCAGACAGTGGTTAACCAAGAATCAACATTTTTTTTTAAATTACCCCAGACTCTTATTGGTCTGTGTGCTCTATGAAATCTGTCCTCTCATTTTATTTTTCTTGTCTTGCACTCTAGGTGTAGTATTGTATTCTCAAAAATGGCCATAGACTACAAATAATATTATAGACTACAACTTACAATTCAAAGCGGTTTTGTAACAATTATTAAAGTTTAGCATTTTTTTTTGTCTCCTTCCAGTGTCACTAGTGACATAAGCCATCTTCACATTCTGTATCAATGTGAGTAATTAAATGTCAAATAGTCTCAACATTCTTTCGCATTCAATGTACAAAGAATGACAATTGATTGACATTCTACCCGTGTTTCAAGGTATGAAAAATCCAAGTTTAAGGGATAAAAATGTTACCAACAAGTGTGTGGTATAGAAACAAGCAGTGAGGTGATTGGATTTCTATTAACAGGGAGACCTGGGTTCAAAACTCCTTGAGTGAATGTAGATGAGGCCAAGTGCATGTCTTGAATGATTTTGATAGAATAGAAATACCCTGTATAATGTGCTTGTATAGTTGAAGAGTTGAAGGACCATTGTGTAAATGTGCTGAACCTGGATAGAATAGATATAGCTAAACAATAATACACACATTTGCAGAGAGAATTGGAGAAACAAGAATAAGGAGAGAAACAATGAAATAATTCTCATTAACTGTTGTGAATAATGAATAATTTACACATGATATACTCTGTATAGCTCAATGAGTTCAACTTGAGGTGAACCAATGCGCCATAGTTGTAGCACCACTTTTCAGTGCCAAGGCTTAATCGCTCTGATACCAAATTGTAGCACCACTTTTTACATAACACATACAGGCATTATATAATCCACATGTATTTAAGCAAGAAATATATTTAAACTCAGAATAAGCATACAAAATTATTACTAACATAAATAATCCATGGCAATAACATTAATCCAAATGCACAGCAGAATACATAATAATTATAATACACATAGATACAAAAACATAATTAAAGCATCATCTGGTACTTATCTTTGATACAGTGGCAGTGCCACCAACCAAGTGCAGGCCTTCCACGAACCTCCCAGCCTCAAACCACACTACTCATCAGCTCAGCAGTGGGTCACCCCCAAGCTGGGACTAAGCTCCACCCCAAGGCAGGGAATCCTAGTCTAGGCCGAGGTTACAGGGAAAACACACAGTCAAAAGGAAGGAATTCTCTCCCAAGAACCACTCATGCTCACTTCCCACAGACTCTCCTTCCCCACATGCCTATTACACCCCAGGAGTATACACCTTCTCTGTCACCTAGATAGTCCTTCAGCTTCTAACCTCCCTTGCCTTGGGTTACAGCAACAGACCAGACCAGAAGTCTCTGAGCTCTGTGGCAGCTACAGGGTTCCTTCCAGGAGTTCTCTCCTTCCTCTGTGCACTCTCTCACTTGGAGAGAGTCGCCCACAGGCCAAGCCACCTGTTCTTCCAACCTCAATCAACTCTTTCACCAGGAGAGAGTGTTGCACAACTAGCCAACAAGCCACACATAGTCTAGCAATGTGTGGCCACAACAATCCATGAGGAAAACAGACACGGGCTTTCCAACAGTTTCAACAATGGCAAGTCACTTCTTATTTCTCAACCTGGAAACACAGGATAGACTCACGCTCTGGTTCTCCGGGACACATGACAAACAATCCATGCAGTGGTCAACATAGGTTCAGACTGTTCAGACAGAGGATATACTCAGAAACAAACATAGGCTTCTCGAAGTCACACCAGGCTTCCTCAGAAATCACACAAGTTTTCTTTCTGACTTCTGAATGCACGAAGGTCTTCTTGCAGAGTTCAGATGGTTTCATGCTTAGGACAGTCCAGGTTCGAATGGACGAGGAACCCCCCTCACGACTCATCTTGGTCGTTTTATTCGCATGCACTAGAGTTGACACTTGTCACCCTTGGAACTGCTTGCATTCCATCAGCATGCATCCCCTTTGCACGTTTTCCCCTTGCCAGGACTTAGGATAAAAAAAACATAAAATTCACATGTTCTTTGGAATAATAATAAAATATTATTCCCAAGGCTTAAGCCCCTAGGATTATCCCCTAGGCTCAACACTTAGCCCCTTTTCCCACCTTACAGCCCCTAATTCCTTGCCCACTTTGTGGAAGCTCAGTCACCCATCACTCATTCATCATGGTCGGTCTACACGTGGTGGTGTTTATATTTTATTAATGTGTTGTATACATACAGGTACAAAATTAGGCCCTTGGCCTCCAACCCTTAGGCTCTCTAGCCTAACAATCACATAATCCCATCGACTTATACAAACTTGGCTCACCAGCCTATAACACATATTTACAATTCATTTCATAAACCAGATTTACAAAGGCTTGATCTTGGGGACATTACAATCCTCCTCCCTTATTTCTGCACTATCCTCAGTGCAACCTTACACTGTCTCTGCAAGATTTTCAAAATTTTCTAAAAGATGCGGGTACTCTGCCCGCATAACCTCTTCATGCTCCCATGTCGCATCCTCAGGACCGTACCAGGTCCACTGGACCTTTACAATATCTATATCTCGATTTCGGAGCTGTTTGCTTTTCCTGTCCAATATGCGCACAGGATGCACTTACAGGACACCTTTTGGTTCCAGCTGAATCACATTCCAATCGATAACATGATTAACATCAGGTTTATATTTCTTAACAAGTGAAACATGAAATACATTATGTACAGTCATATATGCAAGTAATGCAAGCATGTATGCAACTGGCCCAATCCTTTCCAGGATCTCAAATGGCCCANCAAATGGCCCACAAAATCTTGCTGCCAACTTGGCGCAACTTCCCAGCTTCAAGGAACTCCTGTTAGTTTTTACTTTCAGGAAAACATGATCACCCACTTTGTATTCTCTGTGGGTTCTGTTCTTATCAACATAACTTTTTTGCCTGTCCTAGGCAGCTTTCAAATTCTGTTTAATTTTTATCATTTGGTCTTCCATCTCTTTGAGCAGCTCAGGTCCAATGACTGCTCTGTCAGCTGGATTATCCCAGCTTACTAGAGTGTTGCACTTTCTTCCATAAAGTTCTTTGAATGGGATCATCTTCAACAATGTATGATACCCGTTATTGTAGGCGAATTCTACCAAATGCAAGTAGTCTTCCCACCTTGATGGTTTATCCATCACATACATTCTCAGTATGTCTTCTATGACTTTGTTGACCCTCTCTGTCTGACCATTAGACTCAGGATGATACGCTGTACTAAAGTTCAGATTCGTTCTGAATCCCTTAAACAGTCCTTTCCAGAAATTCGAGGTGAATTTCGGGTCCCTATTAGACACAATTGTCTTAGGAATTCTGTGCAAGTGTGCCACTTCTTTTAAGAAGATATCAACAACATCTGCTACCTTCTGAGTGGTTTTCAGTGGAATAAAATGGGCAGCTTTTGTAAGATTTTCCACCACCACCATGATTGAATCATGCTGCTTGCTTGTCCTAGGCAATCCTGTGATAAAATCCATTGTCACCACTTCCCATTTCCACTTAGGAATGGGTAAAGGCTGCAGCAACCCTATTGGGTGCCTATGCTCAGCCTTAACTTTCCGACACTCCATACATCTGGCGATGTATTTAGCGATTTCTTTCTTCAAACCCGGCCAAAAATAATGGCCTTTGACTGCTGCCATAGTCTTATGATATTCAATATGTCCAACATAAGCCACGTTATGAATTTCTTTTAGAATTGCCAGCTTCAATTCTCGGACATTGGGTACATACACTCTGTTTTTATACAGAAATAAGCCATCAATTCCCAAGGTGTTACTTCCCTAGGTCTATGGTCTCTCATGCTACTATAACTTTGCTACCAGACCTTTGTATTGCAAATCATTATTTACAGCTTCCAAAATTCTATCCTTAATCTCAGTCCTGTACATGCTAATGGTTTTAGCATGTAATTCGTGCATTTTTCTGCTGAGTGCATTAGCCACCTTATTTTATTTCCTTTTGATATGCTTGATATCAAAGTCATATTCACACAAAAACTCCAGCCATCTAGTTTTCCTCGCGGTTAAATTCGGCTAATCAAATAAATACTTCAGACCATTATGGTTTGTTCTCAATTAGAATCTCCTTCCCATGAGGTAATGTCTCCATTTCCTCAATGCATGGATGATTGTTGCTAGCCCTAAATCATGAGTGGCATAATTAATTTCATTCTCTTTCATCTTTTGGGACTCATAATAGATTACAAATCCCTCTTGGCTGAGAACTCCTCCCAACCCCTCCTTACACGCATCTGTGCACACCACGAAATCCATATTTGGATTTGCAATTCTCAGGATTGGAGCGTTGGTTAACAACTGCTTCAATCATTGGAAACTGCTCTCACACTCTTCAGTCCATTGAAACTTCTTCTCCTTCCTTTGCAAGGAAGTGATAGGGTGAGCTATCTTTGAGAATCCAGCTATAAACCTTTTGTAGTACCCCGCCAGACCCATAAAATATCTAACCTCAGCCACATTCCTTGGCACTGACCATTCTCGAATGGCCTCAACCTTTTCAGGATCCACAACGATCCCTTCTTCTGATATAATGTGCCCCAAGTAATGGATTTGCCTTTGATAAAATGAGCACTTGCTCAGCTTGGTGTACAATTGGTGTTCTCTCAACACTTGTAGCACCATTCTTAGGTGTTTCTCATGCTCTTCCTCTGACTTGGAATACACCAAGATGTCATCCAGGAAGAATATGACAAACTTTTCCAAATAGTCCTTGAATACACCATTCATTAAGCACATGAAAACAACAGGCGTGTTTGACAGTCCAAACGGCATCACTATGAACTCGTAATGCCTATACCTTGTTCTAAAGGCGGTCTTGCCGATGTCCTCATCCTTTATTCTTACCTGGTGATATTTGGATCTAAGATCTATCTTTGAAAATATTTTCGCACCTTTCAACTGATCGAAAAGATCATCGATCCTTGGTAGAGCATACTTATTCTTGACAGTTACTTTGTTCAACTATCTGAAATCAATGCACAGCCTCAACGTCCCATCTTTCTTCTTCACGAATATGACCGGGGCACCCCAAGGTGACATGCTTGGGTGAATGTACCCCTTCTTCAAAATCTCTTCAAGCTGAAATTGCAACTCTTTCAACTCTGGCGTACTCATTCTATAAGGAGCTTTCGAAACTGGAGCTGCTCCAGGCATCAAATTTATAGAGAAATCAATGTCTCTCTTTGGAGGTAGTCCAGGTACTTCCTGGAACACATCCTTGAACTCTGTGAGTACCTCATGGTCTCCAATTCTTGAGACTGCATCTCTGGATGCTTCTTCCACATGAGCTGCAAATATTTGACAGCCCTTCTTGTAGCACTTCTTCAGCTGCATGGCTGATATTTCTCTGACAGCCACAACTCTGGGAATTCCTTGGAATGTTTTCCAATTTCCCTCTTCGTCCAGGCATGTAAACCTCTTGTTACAATAGTCCAGGAGGGCATGGTGCTGGTCCAACCAGTCCATCCCAATTAAGCAGTCATAAGACCCTAAAGGCAGAATATTTAATTCAGCCTTAGTGCTCAATCCACCCATGTCCACTGAACATGACTTAACCAATTCAGTGACCTTCCTTTTGGTTCCTGTGGCCAACTGCACTAGCCAAGACTTTTCATGTTTGCTTCTTTATAAACGCAAAATTTCCACCACCCTAGGATCTACATAACTATGGCTAGCCCCTGAATCAATTAAAATAATGAGTGGTCAGTTGTTAATCATACCTTCCACTTCATTCATGTGTGATTGAAATTATGCTTGCTTGTTGTTCAGGGTTGTGTATATCCTTGGCATTCTACTGCCCATATCCTCCATTGTTTCAACTTGATGAATAGTATGGATAGTTCTCTCTTTATCTTTTCTATGGGGGCAGTCTCTGTACCTATGGTTCCCTTTACAACCCCAACACTCCATAGGTGGAAGTCTTGGCATCTGCTCACTCCCTTCAACTTTCCTAGGATCTCTAAAAGATGTCTATCCCCAAGGATTGTTCCTGAAAAAGGGAGGCTTGTTTCCCTTCTGCTTTTGTTCCTTCTTAAACCTCTTCTGGTCATCCCAAGCCTTCTGAAGGATAGGCCTTTCTCTTTGCTGTTCATACAAGCATTTTTACCTTCTTATGGTTTCATCCATAGTCTTAGGATCATCATATTGAATCTTGTCACCAATGGGAGGTGGCAGTCCACTCAGATACCTCTGAATTTTGATAGCATCATCTTTGATGAATGGAACATACTTCAATAGTTCCAAGAAACTTCGTTCGTACTCATCAATGGTCATGCTGCCCAACTTGAGTTCGAAGAACTCCTTCATTTTTCTATCATAGTATCTTTTGGTCAGGTATTTCTTCTCAAAATACCTCTTAAACTCCTTCCAAGTGATATATTTCTCTCTGATGTGCTGCACTTGCACAAATTGATCCCACCACATAAATGCTTTTCCTTTTAGCTGGTACATCACAATTCTTCCTTCTACATGAGCGGAATAGTTCTACAGTTGGAAATATTTCCTCATGCCAAGCAACCATGTCTTGGCATCTTCCTCCTTCTTATGTTCTCCATCAAACGTTGGAGGTTTAATCTTGTTCATCTCCCCTTTCAATTCATCCATTCCATATTTTCAGTGTTTTCTGGTAGGAGACGAGCTTGAACTACTGTGTGTCTCCCTACTGGAATGCTTTTGGGAGTGACCATGATGTCTGCTACCACTACTTGATCTTCTTCTCCTCTTAAGGGTTTTGACACTTCTTGATTTGCTTGTGTCACTCTCTTTTTCCAATTTCTTTTCTATTCTTTCTAGGCTCTTCAAAATTTTTAAGTTGAATTTACCCTGCCGATCCCTAATTTTCATGAGCTTTCAACTATCATCTCGGCGAGCCTGGGCATAATTCTGCAATTTTTCAATGAGTTTCATCATACGTCCTTCTTTATCTATCTCTTTTCTGTGCCCATTAGAGTTTGTTCCTTTGACTCCCAAGTTGACATCCTTTCCTTCTCTTTCATCTTTTGTTTCGGAGGCAATCTGCACCTCTTCCATTTCCTTACTCGGCATCTAACATTGGCTGTCCTGACACTCGTTGAACTCTGCAAACACAACATGCAGTCAACCAAAGTTTGTCGGTCCTTAAACCTTTAATAAAATCACAATAATCATAAACCAACGTGAATGAGAAACATTTGACTTCACAAGCTTTTCTGAGCTCTGTCGGCTCTACAATTTTCGGGACTTTGGGTTTTCGATACCTGGGAGTTCACTATGCAGTGACCCCTAACTTCTTATTGCTACAATCCTTGAAATATGAAATTTTGGTTTTCTTTCTCTCTGGCCCCACAGCATAGCTATCGCCCTTAAAACTTGTTATGGTTATTCAGCCTCCGATGGCTTCGAGACTTCGGGACTTCGGGTTTTTGGTACTCGGGAGTTCACTATGTAGTGACTTCCAACTCCTTGTCACTACAATCCCCAAAATCTGAAATTCTGATTTACTTTATTCTCCGGGCCCACAACACAGCTGTCGCCCTTAACCATAGTGGCACATGGCACATTCCAGAGGATCCACGTCTCCATCGGTGACGTCTTCGGGTCCCACCGCTCTCGCCTGTCTTTTCAATTCTCTGGCACATGGTACACGTTCATGCACCCACATCCATTCCAAGGAAAAAATCCAATGGTTAGGTCCCTTCTCAGATCTATGGCGTAGATCTTTTCGGCATTTCGGGGTTTCGGGCATCGGGAGTTCGTGATCCCACATTTCGAACTTTCATTTGCCGAAATCCCAAATTATGGTTTACTCTTCCACTTGATCTGACGGTCAAGTCCTCTCCTACAATATACGGTGTAGATCATTTCAGGAATCCGTGTTTCGCTAACTCGCCAATTACGAACACAAGGGTCTTCCTTTTTGGTTTCTCGGGTGCCGAAACGTCGTTCGGCAGCCACGTGGTTCCCCCGATGGATGGTCCTGACGAATTTCGAGATTTCGCGTATCGCGATTTCCACGTTCCTGTGCAACTCCAAAGGGTCTTTAAACCCTGTGCACATTCTCCAGATATGACGGTCACAAGGGTTCGCCTTCCCTTCCGAATAGATCCCAAGGCTCCAACACTTCTGGTGTGGAGTCCTCTCTCCCTGTGGCCATATACCACACTGGCTGCGGGTTCAGAACACCACTATACCTCCTGAGCTTGTAAGCACATCAAGTAACTCCTTGACACATCTGGAGCATTCCAGGGTCGGAAATCGGTCCTCCAGACACAATTTCTCCTCACACCCTCGGTCCAAAGACCATTTGACTGACCCATCTAGGCTCAGTGTTGAAACCTTGGCTCTGATACCAAATTGTAGCACCACTTTTCGGTGCCAAGGCTTAATCTCTCTGATACCAAATTGTAGCACCACTTTTTACATAACACATACATGCATTATATAATCCACATGCATTTAAGAAAGAAATATATTTAAACTCAGAATAAGCACAAAAATTTATTACTAACATAAATAATCCATGGCAATAACATTAATCCAAATGAACAGTGAAATACGTGATAATTATAATACACAGAGATACAAAAACATAATTAAAGCATCATATGGTACTTATGTTTGATATAGTGGCAGTCCCACCAACCAAGTGCAGGCCTTCCACGAACCTCCTAGCCTTAGACCACACTGCTCATCAGCTCAGCAGTGGGTCACCCCTGAGTTGGGACTAAGCTCCACCCCAAGGCAGGGAATCCTAGGCTAGGCTGAGGTTACAGGAAAAACAGACGGTCACAAGGAAGGGATTCTCTCCCAGGAACCACTCATGCTCACTGCCCATAGACTCTTCTTCCTCACATGCCTGTTCCACCCCAGGAGTATACACATTCTCTGTCACCTAGACAGTCCTTCGATTGCTAACCTCCCTTGCCTTGGGTTACAACAACAGATTGGACCGGAAGTCTCCAAGCTCTGTGGCAGCTACAGGGTTCCTTCCAGGAGTTCTCTCCTTCCTTTGCACACTCTCTCACCCTGAGAGAGTCACGCACAGGCCAAGCCACATGTTCTTCCAATCTCAATCACCTCTCTCACCAGGAGAGAGTGTTTCACAACTAGTGAACAAGTCACACACAGTCCAGCACTGCGTGGCCACAACAACCCATGGGGAAAACAGACATGGGATTTCCAACAAGTTCAACAATGGCAATTCACTTCTTATTTCTCAATCCAACAACACAAGATAGACTCACTCTCTGTTTCTCAGGGATGCGTGAAAAACAATCCATGCAGGGGTCAACACAGGTTCGGACTGTTTAGACAGAGGATATACTTAGAAACAAACACAGGCTTCTCGAAGTCAACATCGGGCTTCCACAGGAATCACACAGGTTTTCTTTCCAACTTCCGAATGCACAGAGGTCTTCCTATAGAGTTCAGACGGTTTCACGCTCAGAACAGTCTAGGGTCGAATGGAGGAGGAACCCCTCTCATGGCTCATCTTGGCCTTTTTATTCGCATGCACCAGGGTTGACACTTGTCACCCTTGGAACTGCATGCATTTCAGTAGCATGCATCCCCTTTGCACGTTTTCCCCTTGCCAGGACTTAGGATAAAGAAAACATAAAATGCACATGTTCTTTGGAATAATAATAAAATATTATTCCCAAGGCTTAAGCCCCTAGGCTTAGCCCCTAGTCTCAACACTTAGCCCCTTTTCCCACCTTCCAGCCCCTAATTCCTTACCCACTTTGTGGAAGATCAGTCCCCCATCACTCATTCATCATGGTCGGTCTGCACGTGACAGTGTTTATATTTTATTAATGTGCTACATACATACAGGTACAAAATCAGGCCCTTGGCCTCCAACCCTTAGGCTCTCTGGGCTAACAATCACATAAGCCCATCGACTTATACAAACTTGGCTCACCAGCCTATAACACATATTTACAATTCATTTCATAAACCAGATTTACAAAGGCTCGATCTTGGGGACACTACAATAGTGGTGGTCTAGAGTGATATGGACACACACCAGCAGTTACGGGAGTGAACTACCACCTATTCTAGTCTCTCAGGTAGTTACGGGAGTGAACTGCCACCTAGTTGAGTTAACTAGTCAACTAGTCTTCAGTTAACTGACTAAACAAAGAGTAGTGAGGAGTTAACTTAGGGAATCAAGTCTAATGCACCACTTTGGTGATGATACCAAGGAAAGGTCGAATTAGCATGGTGATGATCCCAATGCAACATCTAAACTCAA
>SNQJ01S0162326.1:12147-26047 GCA_010110895.2 Picea sitchensis
GAACTACAGTTGCTAGGCAACTGTGTCCTTCACTCCAAGACGACCTCGCAGAGAATGGAATTCCTTCTCAGTGAAGGTCTTGGTGAAAATGTCTACCATCTGTTCTGCTGAAGGAAAGAACTATAAGTCAATGATCCCCTCATGTACCGAGTCCCAGATGTAGTGCATGTGGATCTCGATGTGCTTCGTCCGCTGCCTCTGAACTGGATCTCTGCAGAACTTTAGAGTTCTCTGGTTGTCACACCAGATGACAATCAGCCGATGAAACTGAATGCCCAACTTAGTGAGAAAATGTTGTAGCCACATAGCCTGACTGGTTATGGTAACTGCCCCTCTATACTTTGCCTTGACTGAAGATAGAGAAATGGCAACTTGCTTCTTGCTCGACCAACAGATAGGCCCAAAACCAATATTGAGTGAGTAACTAGATGTTGAATTACGATCAATGCTATCACCAGCCCAGTCGGAATCAGTAAACCCAATGAGATCTAATGTAGAGTCTGCTGCATAATGAATCCCAAATGTGATAGTGCCCTGTACGTATCGAAGGATATGCTTTGCAGCTCTCCAATGTAGCTCATGTGGCTCCTGCATGAACCTGGAAATTGCGCCGAATGCATATGAGAGGTCTGGTTTGGAGTGTGTGAGATACAAAAATCTCCCCAGTAATTGTCTATACAGTGTGTTGTCAACCAGCAGAGTCTCCTTGCCATCCTCAAGTTTGAATCCTGATAGGAAAGGAGTCGGAGAAGACTTGCAGTCTATCTTGTGAAATCGCTCGAGGAGATCTTGTGCATACTTGGCCTCATATAGTTTGATGCCTGATGCATCCTGACTAATATCAAGTCCAAGTAAGAAGTGTAGAAAACCCATGTCCATCATCAAAAACCTGTCATGTAGAATCCTCTTGACTGTAGCAATCGTTGAAGTCGAGCACCCGATGATCAACAAATCATCAACATACAGAACTAAAAGTAGAAGTGAATTAGTTTTCCTAAGCATGTAGACATTCAGGTCTGATTTACAATGTACAAAGTTCTGTGACAACAGGTAGGAGTCCATATTGGCATACCATGCCCTCGAAGCCTGCTTGAGGCCATAAAGTGACTTCTTCAGTTGACAGACCAAAGATGAGTCCTGCATAAATTCCTAGGGATTCTCCATGTAGATATCCTCAGAGAGATCACCATGAAGAAACACATTCTTTGCATCCATCTGATGGACTTCCCATCCCTTGGATGTCACAATGGAAAGTGCCAATTGTATGGAATCCATCTTCACTACTGGAGTGAAGGTCTCATCATAGTCAATACCATGAACATGCTAAAAGCCTTTGGCGACAAGCCTTTCTTTGTATCTGTTGATCTATCCATCCACTGTGCTCTTGGTCTTGTAGAACCATCTACATCTGACAAGTTTCCTCCCAGAAGGAAGGGGAACCAGATCCCAAGTTTGGTTCTCGAGGAGGGAGTTGTACTCCTCCTGCATGGTGGATTCCCAAAAGGGATTTCCAGCAGGCTCACCATAAGACTGTGGATTTGAAGATTGAACCAAGAAAATATGCCTGGAGTGCAATGGTTCATTGGCAGTGAGTGCAACAGGAGGCTCCTCGAAATCAGATCAAGTCCTCCTAGTATCAACTGGATCACCAATGAGATCCCCTGTATACTTAAGAGTAGTTTGTGCCCACTTGTGCCTCTGCTCTGACTCTGTAACTGCATCTAGATGCTCTGACTCTGCATATGACTGTACTAACTCTAAATCTGAATCATTTGAGTCCTCTGAATTAGAACTCTCGTTTAAAGAAGAGTCGGCATGTGCATGCTCATCATCTCGGATAGGTGGAAGAGTGAAGGTGTCTGCATGCTACTGCTGAGGTACAAGAGAGACACTTTCCTCAAATTGGACACTACGCTCAATGATGAGCCAATCCAAGGAAATATCAATAAGCCGATATCCCTTTAGACTGTCAAGGTATCCAACAAAAATGCACTCAGTTCTCTGTGAATCAAGTGCCTTCCTCTTTTCATAGGGAATCCTGGCCGATGCATGTGAACCAAAAATATGAAAGTGGGTCACTTCCTGTTTGAGGCTGCTCCAAGCCTCACAGGGGGTCTTATCCTTGACAGATCTATGGGGAGATCTGTTTTAGATGTATATTTCACAATTAAGTGCTTTGGCCCATAGTCTCTGTGGTAGTGACTTTGCATACAACATGCAAGATTCCATCTCCTTTAGTGATCGATTTTTCCGCTCAACAACTCTGTTTTGCTGTGGAGTATAGGGAACTGTGTGTTGCAACTAAATCCCTGCCTCATGGAAACGATTATGTATCTCACGATTCACATACTCTCCCTCGTTATCAGTTCGGGGGACTTTTATCTTCTTTCTGGACTGTGTCTCAACCAAGGCTTTGAAATCTTTGAGGTGTTGAAAGACCTCAGATTTTTTCCTGAGAAAGTAGATCCATGTAAAACGTGAGAAATCATCAACAAAAATGAGAGAAAACCTCTCTTTGTTGATCTATCGATGTGGAAAAGGACCCATGAGGTCACTGTGGATCATATCTAAAGGTGCGGAAGCTCGCTGAGACTTTCCCTTGTTGAATTTCTCTTGAGGGTGTTTTTCGAGAACACATCCCTCACATACTACCTTGGAGAAATGCATGTCTGGTAGAACATCAAATAATATTTGATTTCTAAGTTGTTGCATGTATATGAAATTCAAATGTCCAAACCTTTTATGCCATATCCTACTACTTTCATCAGCATGAGTAAGCAGTAAAGAAGAATCAGGTTCAATGAATTCAAAAAATGTATACAATCTAGACTTATGATTTACCTCACCGGTAGCAACCATGGAGTTGGTTTGCATGTCATAGATGTCCATGGCATTTGGTGTGAATACGACTTTATTTCCAGTGCCAAAATTCGTCATCTGATATACGGAGAGAAGGTTGACAGAAATCTTGGGAACATGTAGCACATTCTTGAAACCTCCGTTGGTGAGTTCAATCTTTCCTTTGCCGATGACTTCGACAGAAGAGTTGTCCCCCATAATAATAGAAGGACCTTTGCATGCATCAAAAGAATAATAGACTGCTTCTGATGCAACCATGTGATGTGATGCTCCTGAATCAATGATCCAAGCATCAAGAGAGAAGTTGATGGAAATCAAGGCATGGCTAGAATTGCCTTTCTTGGAATTCGGATATTCTGGCTTCTTTTTCTTTTCACCCTCAAGGATGTGATCTCCAAGGTTGTTTTTCTGAAGTATTTGAGACATTAGATCTATTTTTTTTTGCATGCATACGGATTCTGGATGGAATCATTTCTGACAGTATGTGCATTTCTCTCGTTTTCTTCCCTTTTCTCCTTTGGATTTGGAGGCATCGATGAAGGGTTTTGTGTACCCTTCCTTCTTCGGATGTGCATGATCTTTCTTCTTATATTTAGCTTTAGATTTCTTATATTTGTGGATGCCATCATGCACAGTGAGTGCATGCGCCCTTGGGGGTTTGATTGCGCCATGGGTTCGTTAAAGTCCTCAAGAGAAGGCATCTTCCAGGTGGCTCCAGAGGTGAATCTGACAGTATGGAATGTAGATACGAATATAGAGAATTCAGGACCAATATTGGAATGGTGAGAACCATTTGTTTCTCCTCCTTCAATTTATCAACCCCTCAAGCTTTGAGTTGCGACAGTAAATCCTTGAATTTTGTAAAGAAATCTTGGATATTATCGAAACTTTTTGGATCCAATGTGAGTAGCTCTACCTCCATCAATTGTCCCCTCATCTCATCCTGTTTGCCAAATATCCCTTCCAATATGGTCTAGGCTTCAGTGGGAGTCTTACAGGAAGATATATGAAAAAGGAGATCGTGAGAAATAAGACTTCAAATTGTTCCGAGTGCTTCATCCATGTGATTTAAGTACTTGTATTTTTCTATGGCTAATGTTATCTTTGGATTTGTATTCATGGTTAACCTTTACAACCCTATGGACTGGATGTGTATGGATATTTTCTCCTTCCATGCAAAATAGTTGTAAGGTGTAAGAATGAATTCTTTTTGGAATTCCATCTTTCCGCTGTCTTCAATCTTTTGTACCTGCAAAACATTTTGGTGTAGATTTTTCTTAGCAGTCCGTCGGCTCTGATACCATGTAAATGTGTTTAACCTATACATAATAGATCTAGATAAACAATAATACACACATTTGCAGAGAGAATTGGAGAAATAAGAATAAGGAGAGAAAGAATGAAAGAATTCTCATTAATCGTTGTGAATAATGAATAATTTACACATGATATACTCTGCATAGCTCAATGAGTTCGACTTGAGGTGAACCAATGCACCATAGTGGTGGTATAGAGTAATTTGGACACATACCAGCAGTTACAGGAGTGAACTGCCACCTATTCTAGTCTCTCAGGTAGTTACGAGAGTGAACTGCCACCTAGTTGAGTTAACTAGTCAACTAGTCTTCAGTTCACTGACTGAACAGAGAGTAGTGAGGAGTTAACTCAAGGAATCAAGGCTAATGTGCCACTTTGGTGATGATACCAAGGAAAGTTTGAATTATCATAGTGATTATCCCAATGTTGCATGGTGATGATCCTAATGCAACATCTAAACTCAACTCAACTAGTCAAACTGAAGTGTCAACTGAAAGAGAATATTCTCCAGGTTGAATATTCTCCCCTAAAATATAGGAGACTGGATAATGACTAAGTATGACTAATAAACAAGGAATAAACTTAGGAAAAAGAAATACTAGGTGTGTGTGAAGTAACTCCAACACATTGTGTGATTTTAGAAAAGAAGTGATCCCCAACAAAGAAAAAAAACAGAAAAAAAGATAAAAATGTAGAGTTCCTTGTAGGCATAGTTTCGATCTTTTTGGACCCCTCCTTGGATCTCTAATTAAAAAAAATGGCACTCTTAGGATGTCAAATTTAATTTCTCTTATTCTTGGGTACTCCTACATGTGTTGTCATTATGATGCAAAACCTATGTTGCACGGGGAACAACGGGGACACATCCCTAGGTCAGTTAGAACATGCCTCCAAAATTTTCAGGGATATATATATATAAAGGTTAGAATTCACTATAAGTATTTGTAGGTATTATGCACAACCCTTACACTTTCTCATATTTCTTGTTTATGGTATTGATGTTGAAAGGCATTCCCTTCTCAATAGGTTCTGCAGATTTTTACATCTGTGTTGAAAAAGTCCACAAAACACTTTGGGATATACATGCTTGCATTCTTTAAATACATTAGATTCATATTTCAGATAAAGAAGGTGATTGGATATGAATTTTTTCAAACCTTCAGTACCCAATCCAAGTCACTACCATCTCATTGTTTCCACAATGATTGAGGTTGGGATAGTGGAATAAATAGACTTGAACAACTCTTGGACACCCATGTACAATATATAAAAGCTAAGATGACCCCCAAAATGAGAAGAACAAAAACAATAACCACAAGGATCAAACCTTTGATATGCTGCATTTCTTGTTTGTTGAGATGGAGGCTTTGCTTGTTGTAATGATGTCACTGAAAATAAAATAGTTAAATCACCAGGAACCCAAATCAAAACCTATCTTACAAAATCCATGTTTTGAGCTACAAATTGTACATATCAGACTTACATTCGGTATAATATGAAAAAAATGGATGGGATAAATGATCATATTGTC
This sequence comes from Picea sitchensis, assembly GCA_010110895.2. Taxonomy (NCBI): domain Eukaryota; kingdom Viridiplantae; phylum Streptophyta; class Pinopsida; order Pinales; family Pinaceae; genus Picea; species Picea sitchensis. The sequence goes on from SNQJ01S0162326.1 coordinate 17,855, forward strand.
TAATCATCAATGTCCATTGTCAAAACCAAAGATACATGCCTGGAACATCCCTGAAATCTATCTAGAATGTCCTCAAAATCTGTCTTGAACACTCCTGAAAGCTACCTAAAATGTCTTGTGTATGGCCAAAAAATCCCTGAGTCCTTGATGAAGTCCTTGTCAAATTGGGGATGTTTGGTATGATTCTCCATATCCCTAAAACACCGAAATGGAAGATATGGGTTTTTTCTCAAGTGCGGGACAGATCCCTATGCAATGTAGTGTGGAACTCTCTACCAAATTTTCCCTTGATTTTGTCATCTTACTCTATGATGCCTTAGTTGCAACTGGTTCAACTCTGCTGAAGTATATTTGTTGCTTCCAATCTTGACTAATCTCTGTGAAACATCTTTTAAATTTGGTTGAAAATATCCAACACCTTTCAGTGGTCTTTAGCTATAGAAAATTCTACAGCTTAGACTTTATTTCCTGATAAATCTCCCTTTTGTATTGGGACACGTACTCTTGTCTCCAACATTTGTATTTGTCTAGATTCTAGACTCTATATCGTCTTCTTTGACTATCTAAATTTTTTCCAGATTTCTTGTACCATGTATGTAGCTTACAAACCTTTTGATATTCAAGTACATGGCATACAACCAGATATGGTGAAGCAGTAGAGCTCGAGAAGGAATTAATGGTGCTCTTAATGGTGGAACTATTGGATTGCTTACACTTGGCGGTAGGTTTATTGCAGCTACCTGGATGTTGGACCCATATCCGATGGTTTCTGTCTACTTTCTACTAGTTTAGGTTTGTTCTAAATTTAGGACTACTAGATTACTTGGGACTTGGAGGATTCGTCCTCTCTACTGACAGAAGCAGAGCCCTAAATCCATTACTTAACTTCTTTGTATTCTTATACTTAAATTTTATTAACTACCTAAGTGGAGGTCATATCTAAGCCTGTCGCCTCTTCGGTGGCGTGAGACGATAATTAATGGAGTGGGCTTACAACTCAGAAGTAGTTAATGGAAAAGCTTGCATATATTTATTTTTTTCTATGGAGGTCTTATCATAGTTTGTTGTAACTTAGGCGGTGTGAGGTGGAAGTCACTGGTGGACTCCTCCAACACCTTCCTGATGAAGGCTAAGGTCAATGCACTCGTGAGTGCGGCTGACAAGGCCCTCTCTAAGAGTGTCAGACTCTTTGCCTCGATGAACGTGAAAACAGTTGAAGTTGTCTTACCACCTTCTTCCTTGAACTTGGCAGACCACTTGTTATCCTCTTCCTTTGATACCTCTGAGTCTCCAACATCCACTCCCTTGTCACCTTTCGCTTCGCTTCCAGGACTGGTCTCCTCATTTGGGCATTCTGGTTTGCACTGGAGTGTGGGTTTTTGTGAACGTCGTCCTTCTGTGAAAATGTGGAAACCTAAGAGTTCTGGGTGAAAATAAGCGAAATGCAGCTTAATCATGTGTTCAAACGTAGGTCTAGAGGAGAACGTTCACCTTTCTCTCTGTGGACTTGTTGGTAGGATTTCCTATCACACTCTGTGTAAGTGTTCTCTCTCAGATTGGATTTAAAGTGCCTAGTTTCCTTTGATGGGATGTGTTCCAGAGATTATCTCTCTCTTGCATGGCTGGTTTGGTCTTCTTTTTAACTCACCGGAGGATGCACAACCCATTCTATATTCTCTCTGGACTATCAATGGTTGTAGGCTAATGCTTAAGAGATGGCAGGTAATCTTTGATCCAACCACAGATTACTTTAGACTTTGTCACCTGTGGGTTTTGCTTCCCGGCCTACCACTTCAATATTGAACAAAAAAAGCTCTTGCAGCCATATGCAACGATCTCAGACGTTTTATCTATTTGGATGACAATATTTTAAAGGGTTCTGATAGAAAGATGGCCAGGATACTGGTTGAGTGGGATGTACATGCGGGGTTACCCGAGACACTGGATATTATTTGGCGAGGTCGCACGGTGACTCAGCGCCTACATTACCTTTGCATCCCATTTCATTGTACAATCTACTGCGGGATTGGGAACCTTAGGAGTGATTGTACTGAAGAACCAGAAGAGGATGAATCAGATGCTTCTTACCTTCACAAGCTATCGTAGGAGGACTCACCAGGCATTGATTCATTTTTTGCGGTGAATGATGATTATATAGACATAGGAGACTGCCCGTCTTCGCCTCTGGACACTCTCACCGGTAAGCTCAAGTAACACTGTACTACATTTTATTATACCCTTACTTATTGGGAAAGGAATTTATTGGACTCATCTGTTATCCCGGGGATGGGGCCCTTAAGACCACCCATGTCTGATCCTTTTAAGACTTTTTCTTTTCCTCCTTCACCCTCTATGGTGTGAGATTCCCCTCGGGATTTTCCTACCCCACAGTTGTCATCACCTTCTAGAGATGAAAGGGCTCCCACTAGTCCTTTGGCTCTCGGTGGGGTTGCCTTATCTTCGAGTCCTTTTCATTTGACTATTCCTGACCATCTTACTACTGTGGTTCTTCCTACCATTGACACTGAGCTTGTTGGGGTTGCTCCTACGACTTCTAGAATTTTGGCATCTAGTCACTCTACCCTTGGGAACTTACTTACTACTTCGGCTCCTACCACAGTTGAGACACTGCTACCGGTTTCGATTCCTACTTTTCAGGGTAGGTCTTCGATCATCTGAGAGAGCTCAGAATTACCTATTTCTTGGCCTTGTGTTAATATTGGTGACAAAACTGGGATAAACTACTCTTGGTCTCATGGTTTGGGACTTGAAACTTCACCTATTAAAACCCGCAGTGCTTGGAGAAAGGATACTACTTCTTTTACTCGTTCGAATAATTACTCAATAGACTCATCTGACCTTGGGGTGCTTAGAGGCATTAAAGCCCTAGCTAGGTCCTTCCCATGATACTTCTCTCCCTTAATATCATAGGGGTGGGTGGCGCCCTCAAAAATGCCTCCCTCAGTAGACTTATTGACAAAACTCTTCCTAGCATCATTTTTTTACAAGAAACTCTAGTCGACGAGCAACGTGCTCGGGCATTCTTTAGTAGCATAATACCACAATGGTTTGTTAGTGTTGTAAGATCAGTGGGAAGATCGGGTGGGTTACTTGTTGCTTGGGATCCCGTTAAGTTTGAGCTGGAACCTTTCTTATGTTGTGGTGGTATTTTGATGACAAGTACCCATTATGCAAACAAAAGACATGTTAATATTCTCAATGTTTATGGTCCTTGTACTGACAGGATTGCATTTTAGACAAAAGTCTCTGCTTTTGGCCTTCTAGCTAAACCTAATATTATAGTCGCGAGTGATTTTAATTTTACCTTATCAGCTGATGAGGTGTGGGGGACTCTTCTTTATAAAATCCTACAACCTTACAGTTAAAATAAATCTTCATAAATAACAAACTTGGATTTATTGTCGGCTTCTATGGTTCCTACTTGAATGAATGGTAGAACTGGTTCAGAGTGTACCTCTAAGAGACTGGACCTTGTTTTTATTTTTGAAAATCTTCTTCAACTTTCAGAATGATACAAATCCTAGGTTGAATATCCATTCCTCTCGTACCATGCTCCTATCTTCCTACAACTAGATTCATCCTCTCATCAGTCGACTTATCCATTTAAATTCAACCCGGTGTGGTTATAGGACCTGGATTTTGCGCGACTAGTCACTGAGGTTTGGACTGACCAGTCTTTTCTATAAGAAATTGACTTACAAAGACATCTTGCATGGAAACTGAAATACTTAAAATTGAAAGTTAAAATTTGGGCACATCAATAGAAAATAAAAAATACACATAGAATATCCTATGAGTATTGCTTGGGGCTCCTAGCTATCGAAGAAAATAGTTTCTCTGGAAGGATCCCCGATTCTATTGCCCATCTCCAACAACTGAGATATCTATATCTTGAACACAACTAGTTATCAGGTAATATACCTACAATTCTAGGGAAATGCATGAATTTATTAGATCTAGACTTATCGTACAACATGCTTAGTGGGCCCATACCTCCCGAGGTTGCAGATCTTGCAAATTTAGCTTTGTCTTTCAACCTTTCAAACAATTTATTACATGGACCAATCCCCTTGGAAGTAAGTAAGATGACTATGGTTCAAGCTATAGATATTTCTGCAAATAGGTTAACTGGTTACATTCCAAGTGGGCTCGGAAGCTACAAAGAACTAGAATACCTCAATATTTCTTGCAATGCACTTGAAGGTCTGATTCCAATATCGCTTGATTAACTTCAAAGTCTTTGAGACATGGATTTATCCTCCAACAATTTGTCAGGTGGAATACCCATGACATTGGCAAATCTCAAAGTGCTCATCCATTTGAATTTATCTTTCAACAACTTGTCAGGAGAAGTCCTGAAAGGAGGAGTTTTCGAAAAGGTTGGTGCTACAACATTTGTGGGAAATCCTAGTCTATGTGGACCTTGGGTAAGTCTATCACCATGCTATGCTCACAAACATAAAAGTGTTTCACATTTGAAAAGAGTTATCATACCTATTGTTACAATTGCAGTCATTATTGTATTGTGTTTGTTTTTGGGATTCCTGTGGAGACGGAATTGCAAGAGGCATACTCCTATAGAGGTTGAAGCATCATTAAATGTGGGGCATCGAAGAATTTCCTATGGAGAGCTCATCACTGCAATAGAGGAATTCAATGATGCCAACTTGCTAGGAGTGGGCAGTTTCGGGAAAGTATACAAATGGGTTATGAATGATGGTACAATCATTGCAGTGAAGCTTCTCAATCTGGAAAATGAAGGGCCTCACAAGAGTTTTGACAGGGAGTGCAAAGTTCTGGGTAGAGTTAGGCACACAAATCTTATTAGAATCATAACTTCTTATTCAGACCTCCAAATTAAAGCTTTGATATTTCCATTAATGCCAAATGGAAGCCTAGAGAAGTGGTTATATTCCGATGATGAAGTAGAAAGTAGTTTGAATTTGATTCAAAGGTTGAATATAGAAATAGACATTGCACATGGCATGGCTTATCTCCATCACCACTGTTTCATGCAAGTGATCCATTGCGATATGAAACCAAACATTGTGCTTCTGGGCGAAGATATGACATCATACTTAATAGACTTTGGCATTGCTACAATATGTTTTGCAGGCTCCGAGGATTTAGCTCTCACATCCACACATGCACTCAAGGGATCCAGAGGATACATTCCTCTAGGTATTATTTGAGATAGATAGCATGTTAGTGAATGTCATGAGTTTTATATTTTTAATAAAAAATTTGAATCAAAAACCTTTTGATGAGGATGTTTGACTGCAAAATATGGATTGGGTGAATGTGTCACAACAAAAGGTGATGTTTATAGCTATGGAGTAGTGCTATTGGATATGCTCACTAGAAATAAACCCACCCACAACATGTTTGTGGAAGGAATGAACTTGCAGAAATGGGTGGGTAGTGGTTTTCCAAATCAAGTAAGGGAAGTGGTGGATAAGAGTCTATTGAGGAGGACTAGTACCATCACTGAAGAAGATAAGGAACTCAAKTGYCTCAATCACCTTGTAAAHRTGGGTTTKCTYTGCACAAAAGAATYCSCTRAAGGAYRAYYYACTATGAWCRACATTGTGGGTATBCTRCAAAACATCARAGACACATTTATTAGAGTTGYRRRCATTCCAAATTTCAAAGAAAATATAACACATTTGATAGGTAGTACAAGTACTACTTGCAACATCATTGGTGAAGGTGAAAGTTCTTCTACATTCTAGTATGTAGTACTAAGGGAGTAGTGATTGTATAACAAAGCCATAAAGTAAGTTGCGTCCACTATCATTAGTTCCATATAGTTTGAGTCTCATTCCTTTCTCTGTCAAGATATTGTATATTGTATCTTTGGAAAACTTTATGGATATTGTATCTTATTTGTGTTGTTTGGGCCATATAAATATACCAATAGATTAATATTTGTTTTAAAAGATTAAAGAGAAAGTCAACGATTTTATTTCCACAACCATTCATTAAGTTATTATATTAAATAAAGAGCAAGAATATGTTGAGAAATATGTGTTTTCTATATTTTTTTGTATATTCAGCATGTTCTTCCTTTACACCAACAGTTGGAAGCTAAAATTGTGGAACATAATCAATTAATACATGACACAACTACATTAAACAACTAACTTTCATATATTTACAAAAAATAAGAAATTTCACCGACACCTTACTTTCTAAGAGAGTTACTAAATAAAACTGAATAGTGCAATTATTATTATGAGTTGAAGATTTAAACTTTGACTATATTTTAAAAATTTAGAATATATTATCACACTTTCAATTATTTACACACAACCAAAAAGACTCCTATTTACATAGTGTTCCAAAAAGACTCCAAGAAGGAGAGTGTTTGGAGCCTAACTAAACTAGTTTTTTTTTTTTCAAAACAAGTTATTAGAACCTAACTAATTTTTTTGTCAAAACAAGTTATTAAAACCTAACTAAACAACTAGGTTACGACACTGTCTCTTGAAAAAACATGCATATAAGCCTTTAAGAAACAAAATTTTACAACTACTCATTGCAAAATAGCTAGACTGGCATTCAAACAGAGTCAAACAAAACCTAGTGGTTTTCAACATGAAATGCTAAAATTGAAACACCATTTTTCCCTTTCCCAATAAGTCTCCTGGACCTCTATTAGATTCTTCTCTCCTCCACCTTCCTGGGTGTTGATGAAAAAAGCCCATTGGGTAGATACAAGTTGGTCTTCAGATTGTTGAGCTCATCAACATACTTTTAGTGCTTTTATGATGTTCACCACGATTCTCAGAATTGAGGGACTTTTCTTCAAAGCTCGCTGCAATATATTCGTTATTGTAGCAAAACAGCTCGTAGAGATGCTGATATTTTGCATCTTTGCCCTTAGTTTGGCCAGGATGTTTCACAAAATCCCCATCTTATTCACAAGGACCTCATTAATCACAGATTCTTTGCTAGCATTTACTAATAGATCTCAAGGGAGGAAATTTTTCATAGATACAGATGTGTTATTAATGTTATTGAGGTGCGGTATTTGATACAAAAATGTGGTATTTGATTGCAGGGAAAATTAGCTGCTAAAAATTTCACAAGATTTTAAAGTTTGAATTTATTGGATCCTTCTCGGTGGATAATAAATTGGCTTCTTAATATATAAATAACATAGGAACTCCAACCATATTGTTTGAGGAAGAGAAGATGGAGATCTATTTTCTATGTATTATGAAAATATTTTTACTATCCCGTATTTCATTCTCTTTCTATTGTACTAGGACAATATTCCTATCTCGTATTTCATTTTATTTCTACTATATTACAACAATATTCTTGTTCTCTTATTTTATTCTCCTGGTTAATCCTTCTGTATTTTACAGATTTCAATTATCTAATTGTTGGAATCGTCATCTCAACAATGCTTCTAATTAATAGGTTTGCTTAGATTCATCTATGAAATCCTTGCATATCTTAATCCCTCCCAACTTTTTTTTCAGCTGCAAGTCTTACTTGTGTATATACCTTCTTCCCTTTGGTTTCCGTTCTTGCCAGCATGTACTTTGTGATGGTTGTTTTAGGTTTGGACACTGATTGTTTTAGATTTGGACATTGAGTAATGGTGTTGTCTAACTGTTCTATGAAATAGTTCTTTTGTCGAAATCTGGCGATATAAATTTACAAGAAATCACTATGCGTAAGATATAAGCAAGCCTTCTATTTGGTTTCATACTTTGATAGAGTGGGTCTGCGTTCTTTGCGTAGAGTTGGTCGCGTGTTTGGACTCTACCTATTTTTTTCCCCATATCAGGAGTTATGATTTATTTATTACAAATGTTCACTTGAATTGGTAAATATCCTAAAGGGTTGAATCCACGTTCAATTGAATTGGTCAATATCCTAAAGGGTTGAATCCAATAAGTGGACATGAAGAACATATGGCCTTTTTGTCAGTCAACTCTTATGAAACATTAAACATGATATGATATGGAATCTGAGGTCTACTGTCTCTCAGGCCTTGTTTAATGTTTTTAATCTTCATAAACTATTTGAGGTCGTTTAATATTTTTAATGTTCAAAAACTATGTGAGGTATTTGAGGTTTGTGTATAGAACTTTATTTTTTTTAAATAAGTTGATTATGAAAACACTGAAACTTTGAGATTTCTTTTCTTCTTTAGGC
>SNQJ01S0162326.1:32036-50488 GCA_010110895.2 Picea sitchensis
ATAAGTATTTGTAGGTATTATTCACAACCCTTACACTTTCTCATATTTCTTGTTTATGGTATTGATGTTGAAAGGCATTCCCTTCTCAATAGGTTTTGCAGATTTTTACATCTGTGTAGAAAATGTCTACAAAACACTTTGGGATATACATGCTTGGATTCTATAAATACATTAGATTCATATTTCAGATAAAGAATGTGATTGGATATGAATTTTTTCAAACCTTTAGTACCCAATCCAAGTCACTACCATCTCATTGTTTCCACAATGATTGAGTTTGGGATAGTGGAAGAACTAGACTTGAATAACTCTTGGACACCCATGTACAATATGTAAAAGCTAAGATGACCCCAAAAATGAGAAGAACAAAAACAATAACCACAAGGATCAAACCTTTGAGATGTTGCATTTCTTGTTTGTTGAGATGGAGGCTTTGCTTGTTGTAATGATATCGCTAAAAAGAAAATAGTTAAGTCACCAGGAACCCAAATCAAAACCTTTCTTACAAAATCCATGTTTTGATCTACAAATTGTACATATCAGACTTACATTCGATATAATATGACAAAAATGGATGGGATAAATGATCATATTGTCTAATCATCAATGTCCATTGTCAAAACCAAACATACATGCCTGGAACATCCCTAAAATCTATCTAGAATGTCCTCAAAATCTGTCCTGAACACTCCTGAAAGATACCTAAAATGTCTTGTGTATGGCCAACAAATCCCTGAGTCCTTGATGAAGTCCCTCTCAAATTGGGAATGTTTCGTATGATTCTCCATATCCCCGAAACATCGAAATGGAAGATATGGGTTTTTTCCTGAGTGCGGGACAGATCTCTATGCAATGTAGTGTGGAACTCTCTACCAAATTTTCCTTTGATTTTGTAATCTTAGTCTTTGATGCCTCAGTTGCAATTGGTTCAACTCTGCTAAAGTATATTTGTTGCTTCCAATATCGACTAATCTCTGTGAAACATCTTTTAAATTTGGTTGAAAATATCCAACACCTTTCAGTGGTCTTTAGCTATAGAAAATTCTACAACTTAGACTTTATTTCCTGATAAATCTCCTTTTTGTATTGGGACACGTGTTCTTGTCTCCGACATTTGCATTTGTCTAGATTCTAGACTCTATATCGTCTTCTTTGACTGTCTAAATTTTTTCCTCATTTCTCATACCATGTATGTAGGTTACAAACCTTTTGATATTCAAGTACATGGCATAAAACCAGATATGGTGAAGCAGTAGAGCTTGAGAATGAAGTAATGGTGGTGTTAATGGTGGAACTGTTGGATTGTTTACACTTGGCGTTAGGCTTATTGCACCTACCTGGATGTTGGACCCATATTGGGCGATTTCTGTCTACTTTCTACTAGTTTAGGTCAGTTCTATATTTAGGACTACTAGATTACTTGGGACTTGGAGGATTTGTCCTCTCTACTGATAGAAGAAGAGCCTTAAACCCCTTCCTTAACTTCTCTGTATTCTTGTACTTAAATTTTATTAACTACCTAAGTGGAGGTCATATCTAAGCCTGTCGTCTCTTCAGTGGTGCAAGACAACCATTAATGGAGTGGGCTTACAACTCAGAAGCAGTTAATGGAAAAGCTTACATATCTTTATTTTTTTCTATAGAGGTCTTATCATAGTTTGTTGTAACTTAGGCTGTGTGAGGTGGAAGTCACTAGTGGACTCCTCCAACACCTTCCTAATGGAGGCTGAGGTCAGCGCACTCATGAGTGTGGCTGACAAGGCCCTCTCAAACAGTGTCAAACTCTTTGCCTTGATGAATGTGCAAACAATTGAAGTTGTCTTACCACCTTCTTCCTTGAACTTGGCAGACCACTTGTTATCCTCTTCCTTTAATATCTATGAGCCTCCAACATTTGATCCCTTGTCACCTTCTACTTCGCTTCTGGGATTGGTCTCCTCGTTTGGGCATTTTGGTTTGCACCGGAGTGTGGGTTTTCATGAATGTCATCCTTTTGTGAAAAAATGGAAACCTAAGAGTTCTGGGTGAAAACGAGCGTGGAAACCTAACAAGACTAAACGCTACTTAATCATGGGTTCAGACGTAGGTCTGGAGGAGAGCGTTTGCCTTTCTCTATGTGGACTTGTTGGTAGGATTTCCTATCGCACTCTGTGTAAGTGTTCTCTCTCGAATTGGATGTGCCTGGTTTCCTTTGATGGGATATGTTCTGAAGATTATCTCTCTCTCACATGGATGGTTTGGTCTTCTTTTTAACTCACTGGAGGATGCATAATCCCATTCTAGATTCTCTCTAGACTATTAATGGTTATAGCCTAATGCTCAAAAGATGGTGGGTAAGCTTTGATCCAGCCATGGATTACTTTAGACTTCATCACTTGTGGGTTTTTCTTCCCGGCCTACCACTTTAGTATTGGACGGAAAAATCTCTTGCAGCCATAGGCAATGAGCTCAGATGTTTTATCTGTTTGGATGACAATATTTTAAAGGGTTCTGATAGAAAGATGGCCAGGATACTGGTTTAGCTGGATGTACATGCGGGGTTACCTGAGACACTGGATATTATTGGCGAGGTCGCACAATGACTCAGTTCCTAGATTACCTTAGCATCCCATTTCATTTTACAAGATGCCGTAGGATTGGACACCTTAGGAGTGATTGTACTGAAGAACCGAAATAGAATGAATTAGAAGCTTCTTACCTTTGCAAGCTATCGTGGGAGGACTCACCAGGTGTTGATTCATTTTTTGCAGTGAATGATGATTATACAGACATAGGAGACTACCCGTCTTCACCTCTGGACACTCTCACCGGTAAGGTCAAGCAACACTGTCCTACTTTTTATTATACCCTTACTTCTTGGGAAAGGAATTTATTGGACTCATTTGTTATCCCAGGGATTGGGCCCTTAAGACCACCCGTGTCTAATCCTTTGAAAACTCTATCTTTTCCTCCTTCACCCTCTATGGTGCAAGAGCCCCCTTGGGATTTTCCTACCCCACAGTTGTTGTCACCTTCTAGAGAAGAAAGGGCTCCCACTAGTCCTTTGGATCTCAGTGGGGTTGCCTTATCTTCAAGTCCTTTTCATTTGACTATTCCTGACCATTTTACTACTACGGTTCTTCCTACCACTGACTCTAAGATTGTTGGGGTTTCTCCTACGACTTCTATAATTTTGGCATCTGGTCACTCTACCCTCGGGAACTTATTTACTACTTAGGCTCCTACCACAGTTGAGATGCTGCTACCGGTTCTGATTCCTACTTTTCAGGGTAGGCCCCCGATCATCCAAGAGAGCTCGAACTTACCTATTTCTTCACCCCATGTTAATACTGGTGACACAACTGGGATAGACTACTCTTGGTCTCATGGTTTGGGACTTGAAACTTCACCTATTAAAACCCGTAGTGCTTGGAGAAAGGCTACTACTTCTTTTACTCTTCTAAATAATTACTCAATAGACTCATCTGACCTTGGGGTGATTAGAGTCATTAAAGCCCTAGCTAGGTCCTTCCCATGATACTTCTCTCCCTTAATATCATAGGGGTGGGTGGCACCCTAAAAAATTCCTCCCTCAAGAGACTTATTGACAAAACTCTTCCTAGCATCATTTTTTTACAAGAAACTCTAGTCGACGAGCAGCGTGCTCAGGCATTATTCAATAGCATAAGACCACAGTGGTTTTTTAGTGTTGTAAGATCAGTGGGAAGATCGGGTGGGTTACTTTTTTCTTGGGATCTTGTTAAGTTTGAGATGGAACCTTTCTTATGTTGTGGCAGTATTTTGATGACAAGTACCCATTGTGCAAACAAAAGACATGTTATTCTTCTCAATGTTTATGGTCCTTGTATTGACAGGATTGCATTTTGGACAAAAGTCTTTGCTTTTGTCCTTTTGGCTAAACCCAATCTTATAGTCGCGAGTGATTTTAATTTTACCTTATTAGCTGATGAGGTGTGGGGGACTCAACTTTACAAGATCCGACAACCTTACAGTTAAAATAAATCTTCATAAACAACAAACTTGTGGATTTATTGTCGACTGCTACGGTTCCTACTTGGAGGAATGGTAGAACTGGTTTGGAGTGTATCTCTAAGAGACTAGACCTTGTTTTTATTTCTAAAAATCTTCTTCAACTTTCATAATGATACAGATCCTGTGTTGAATATCCATTCCTCTCGGACCATGCTCCTATCTTCCTACAGCTAGATTCATCCTCTCATCGGTCGACTTATCCATTTAAATTCAACCCGGTGTGGTTACAGGACCTGGATTTTGCACGACTAGTCACTGAGGTTTGGACTGACCAGTCTTTTCTATAAGAAGTTGACTTACAAAGACGTCTTGCGTGGAAGCTAAAACACTTAAAATTGAAAGTTAAAATTTGGGCACATCAATAGAAAATAAAAAATACTCATAGAATCTCACAGCTAGAAGATATTATACAGTCATTGATCCTGGAACATTTTGTGGGAACTAGATCGACCAAACTTGAAAAACAATTAAAGACTCTAGAGGAGGAGAAAAATAGGCTCTTGATGGCTGAGGAAGCACTTTGGCGCCAGAAGAGCAGAGCTATTTGGATCAAGTGCGGAGATCGAAATACTAAGTTTTTTCATCACTTTTCCAGCTACAAGAGGAATCAAAAGCATATTTGGGAATTAAAGATGGATACAATAGACATTATTACAGGATAGGACAAGCTGATTCCAGCAACTTACCATTATTTTAAAAATTCTTATAGTGATCTGGGACTTACAAATATTATTGACTAAGCTACCATCACTGGACTCTTTCGTAGACTTATTAGTGAGAGGGAGGTCGAACAAATTACTGGTGCCTGTACAAAATAGGAGACTTGGAAAGTTCTAAATACTTTCAGAAGGGATAAAATCCCTGGACTCGATGGTTGGATTGTTGAGTTTTACCTTCATTTCTTTGAACTTGTTGGCAATGATTTTTGGGAACTGGTTGAGGATACTAGGATCAAAGGAGTGGTCAATCAGGCATTAAACTCCACCTTCTTGAATCTTATTCCTAATACCAACCTTTTGACTTCCCTTAGCGACTACATACCTATTTCTCCATGCAACCTTTGTTATAAAGTCATTACCAAAATTCTTGCTAATAGGATAAAAACTTAATTGTCTAGCATTATCTCTAGAGAACAATTGGGTTTCCTTAAAGGACAACAGATTTTGGATGACATAGGAACTGCACAGGATTTTTTACATAAAATCAAACAGAAAAAGCTCCAGGAAATGATTTTAAAGTTAGATCTTAAAAAATCTTTTGATTGTATTAATTGGGACTTCCTGCGATTAATACTTCTACAATCCGGTTTTGGTCATAATTTCATGAGATGGATCATGGGTTGTGTTTCTAGTGCCACCATAGTCATTATGGTGAATGGGGAGGAAACCCCATTCTTCCATAATGAGAGAGGCTTGAGGCAGGGTTTCCCACTCTTACCCCTATTTTTCATCTTGGCTATGGAAGGACTGAGCATTCTACTCAAAATTAGTCAACAAGTAGGGAGACTCACATGCATTAAGGTTTCAAGGCTAATCAAGATTATGCATATTTTTTTCATGGATTATGTTCTTATTGCGACCAGAGCTGATTCACAAGAATGGATGGAGATTGAATCTATTCTTAAATTCTTATGTTGAGCTTCGGGACTCCAGATCAATGTGACAAATTCTACCTTACACTACTCGGGGCTTACAGAGGTGGACTTAGACACGTACAAGAACATCTTCTCATACAAATTTCTAGAGATCTTGGTTGGTCTAAGATATCTTGGTTATTTTCTGAAACCATACTACTATAAAGTGGCTGATTGGCGTTGGTTACTCATAAAATTTGAGAAAAGGATTGCGCATTGGTGCAATAGGTGGCTAACACTTGAAGGGAGATTTGTTCTTATTAAATCATTTTTGGATAGCCAGACAATTTTCTGGATGGCGTTGACTACTATCCCTATTATTGTATTAAAAAGGATTCGACATCTGATTTCTACTTTTCTCTGGACGGGTGGTAGTGAAAATAAGCATCTTCATCTTTGTCACTTGGATTCCATTGCTAAACCTAAATTGGTGGGTGGTCGGGGGATGAGAAACATTTTCTTGTTTAATAAACCTTTGGCGTCCAATTCACTATGGTGTGTGTTGTCACAACATGAGATTTGGAATCAGGTTATTATTGGTAAATATATCTCACATCTTTCAGTCTCAAGTTGGCTCATACATACTAACACAAGTCCGACAAATGATTTTCCAATTTGGAGATCACTGCCGAAATTTATACATATCATCCAACATTGGTTATGTTGGAAACCCAGATTGGCCCACCTAATTCATATTGGTCGGGATGCAATTCTGGGATTGGGGACTTCTGCTTTTTTATCACAGGAGCTCTTGAACAATTTACATGAACAACATATTTATTATCTCTTCCAAGCCAAGGGTCTCACAGACTAGGGGGCTCTCAGTTCCCGGTGGAAAAATTGCATAGAATTGGATCTTTCGGGGGACTTGGCTATTGAATGGCAGCGATATTGTAAGGCTCTACTTGGAGCGGGGATATAACTAAGGGAACGGGAGGATACATTGATATGGAGTGGAGGTGATCATTCTGGTAACATATCAGCCAAGAATCTCTATAATGCAATTGCTTCTACCATATGGATCCAAAAGTGTACCGGCTGGAGGAAGCAATTTTGGCATTCGAATATTCCTTTGAAAATCAAACTTTTTATTTAGCTAGCTGCAACCAATAAGATATTGACCTGGGACAATATTTTACGCCAAGCCTGGGAGGGACCTAATATTTTCCTTTTGTGTCATTTTAATTATGAGTCTATTACACCTTTTTATAGACTATACATTTACACAACAAGTATGGCACAAAATATCTATTTCCCTTAAGCTCTGGTCTATCTGCTCGAGCTCCTCACCAATGATTAGTTTGGAGGACTGGGAAAAGAAGGATTCTCGCTATCCTCATCTTCCTGCCTTGGTCATCTGGCACATTTGGTTGGTGTGCAATAGGGCTATCTTTGAATAGATTCATCCTACTATTAATACTATCGTCTATAGGAATCTGGGGTGTCTGGAGTTATCAATGTCAAGGAAGGATCCTTCTCTGTTCTTTTTACAACCTACCTACCAACAGGGAAGGAACAATGCCTAGTTTGATGGAGCCTCACAAAACACTGGTCTACAATGTGGAGCAGGTGGTATGATCAAGCTCACAGATCACACCAAATTTACTTGGACCTACAACTGTGGTGAGGGTACTAACACCAAAGAAAAACTTCTTGGTGCCTGGGCTACTCTTACTCTGTCTACCAGACTTAATATTTTGGATCGTCAAGTATTGGGTGATTCCAAAATTATTATATAATAGCTTAACAACAAAGGAAAGTTACAAGTTATTTCCCTGGAATGGAAAGATATAATCTTCAAACTCATTAAAGGATTTACTCATATCAATTTCACTCATATTTTCAGAGAATTAAATGAGGAGACTGATCTACTTTCCAAAAGTTCTCTTCAACAATAGGCGAGGAATTTGACATATTATTAGTGGATAGATAGTCAGGTGGGGCCGACAAAAAATATATATCTATATTAGTGGCCTTGAGAGATACAGTACAAGACTTATTTTGGCATTTTTTTTAATGCGTCGATAGATTTTGTATTGTCTAATCATCGAAGATCTAAATCTGAGGCTAGACTTCTGAGTTGTCTATCTTATAAGTGGCCATATTTTCATATATTTGGGACTGGAGCAGTGTCTTCATCTTGAGAAGTAGTGAATGTAATTATGGTTTTTACCATATATTATTAATATAATGAGAAATTTTTCTTCTAGAAAAATGTACAGGTGAGTGCAAACCTCTTGTTTTTTTATTTTATTTCCAGTACAATTAGGAATTACCAGCTCCCAACCCATCCATTATTTTCCAGGGCATGGATATTTTTCCAATTGATATCATGTGAATTGCTAGTCGATTCAATATGATCCAATGGTATGGTGTCCACATGCTTTTATCTTGGTTGTTATAATAGACATTTGTCTTTTTGCTAAACATACAAGACCTTTATTTTTTCCATGTTTACTTTATATAAACATCAATATTTCTAAAATAGTCTTCTCAAAAGTGTTTGGTGCAATCCATGAAACTATAATTTTGATCACATTCTCTACAATCTTGATTGTGTACTCTTCTAGTCCAATTTTTGCATCCAGTTGGTCGGAATCCACTCTAAAAGGTTCCCTCTTTGCAAACTTGAGTAGGGTGGGTGACATGAGTTGTCTTTTTTATTAGAATATCAAAATAGTTTTCTTTTTCTATTTTTGCAGTAACTATTCAAATATATATGAGGAAACATTTTATTATCTTATTTTCCTTAATCTTTACAAATCTATACTATTGGCACTGACCATTTTCTTCCTTATTAAGGAATATATTACGAGCGATTATTAACTTTTACTAGTTTTCCATCTTGCATTTTTCCAAAATAATTGCATTTCATTGAGAAATTTAATTATGTTCACCAAGTTTCACAAATTGTCATGGAAGTAATTTTTACATGAAATTGTACCTCTACTATGAATATTCCTCTATTTATATGTTGAAAAGGTTTTCCAAAGAAAACAAACTATGTTGAGCATAAGGAAGAGAAATGATTTTTTATTCATTGTGGTTGAGAAACATTAGGTACACATAGTTGATGTGTTGATGTACTGCAGTCGCCGCAGAGGAAAGATCCCTAATAAGGCTCCTCTTCTACCACCACTTGGAAATGATCATTATAATTCTAGTCCACGACATCAACGTGTAGATAGTTTCCAAACAAATAGCATGGAAAAACATGGTTATGATTCCTTTGCAAGATTTGTTCCTCTAGAAGATCTGATACACTAGATGCTCAAGTAAGGAAGTGCCCAATGCAATTATGTTTTAGATAAAACTAGGCTTCACTTGCTAGATATATTTTTGTTTTCCCAAACAAATTATCTAATATGAAATATAATACAAAATACAGTACAAAATCAGCAACACTCCTTGGAAAAATTTCTAGTCCTTAGGGACTTCAATCTATCCAAAATGACAATAGTATTTCACCATATATCAGGAGTCAGAACAACAATTATATAGAAGAAAAAACCTCTAATATTAGTATCATACATCCAATTCATTATTTTTTGTGGACTCCTCAGTTGTAATTAGATCTTGGTCTCCTTTGGACTCTGAGGGATACAATTCAGAATTTGCAAGTTTTCAATCAGAGAGTCCACCTCTTTCTCAAGGCACATCTACTTCATTGTGAAGGACTTTGTCATATTTCTAATCACTGCATTGGCCCTCATAAAAACCCTTTGTGGCTCACCATCCTCATTTTTCCTCTCCACAATCAAATCAAGGTCTTTTTCATAGGCCTTCACTTGGTCCTCATATCCTCCTCTTCCCTTACCTAATTCCAGGAAAATCTATGAAAGATTCCTTTTCATATTTCTTAAATTTAACTTCACCATCATAAATCCACTCAGAAGAGAATAATCAGAATAAAGACAGATCTTATTTGCACCAAAGCAAGACTTTTCACTTCTTCAATTCTCCTTGATTAGAGAAAAGAAGGGACATAAATCCAACATCTTTTAGTATTGGTGGGAGGGGGAGAAGGAACTAGCTGCAAACCTGGTCAATCTTTCTTCCACCATATTAATTACACTTTTTTGGGATTCATAACTAAACTCCCCACAATAATATTTATACTGAGTTATAGTACTTTCACCTTAAATTCCTAGAATTGTCTGTACTTTTGCAGATGTGTCCATTTTACGTGATGAATAATAAAAATATTTCTTTTGGATGTGGTCATCAGGTAAAGTTGATGAATATTCACTGATTTTCACTTCAATGGAGTCTTTTTTAAATTTATATTATTTTCTTATAGTTTTTTTAATTGGTTTTTTATGACAGACCTATTATGACTGTGGAAAAAACATCGCTACATGTCCTAGGATAAAACTGTATTAAAGTTGATGCATGTTTGACAGAAGTTAAACATTTATTATGATTTGAGTTTCTAAAATACTTTAATCAGTGTTGGATAGGAATGGGTGTTAGGAAATGAGATACACTTCCACACTAAGCCTAGTAGAAGAGAAGAAGAATTTAATTAAAAATGTAAATGACAAAGAAATCACACAGTACATAGAGATTTTACCCTGGAAACACAAACCAGGAAAACGAACATTCCTTGAGCGTTCTTCTCTCTTGATGTCTTATTCAATCTGAATAAAATGTTACCTGTCTAACCTTGGTCCACACCTAAGACACAATCAAAATCATACCTTCTTGCATGTGCAAGAACAACCCTATAGTCAATCTAGATCACATATGCATGACCAACAACCTACCTCTAAAGATTTCTCTAAAAAATGGCTATCTTGTGATTCATTGATTAGACTTTATGGCCTTACAACACGCCTCTTCATAGACTTTACAACAGGAAAAACCCTAAATAATTGACACCCAAAAACGGTTACAGATCCATGTAGATCATTGGCTACAAATCCTACAAATCTTTGTATTCTATTACAATCGACTCCAAGTCATATTACCATTTGACTACCAGTCAAGCTTCATTCGATTGCCATATGTATGTTTTTCGACCTCTTGTTGGTTGAACTCTTCGACTTGCTATCAATTCCTTACAATGTTGAATCGCCTTGACCTTCAACTTCGAATTTACCTGGTTGACTAACCTTGACCTTCAACTTGTTGTCGATCTACCTCGACCCTCGACCAGTTGTTGATCCACCTCGAATTTGATCGTCGTTCGATCCACCTTGAATATAATTTCATTGCCAATAATATAACAAAGCATCATTCTCCCACTTGTTGTCTTCTTTGCTGAAACCAGGAGATTCATGAACTTTCATTCACAGATCCAGGGCAACAATGCCCATTGCCTCTTTGTACCAAGAGAACTTCACAACACTCACAGACTTGATCAAAGAGTCTGCTATGTTTTCCAACGTGTCTACTTTAATCAGTAGCACCTTGTTACTTTCCACCATATCTCTTATGAAATGGTATTGCACATCAATGTGCTTAGTCTTTGAATGATAAGCAGGGTTCTTTGCCAGAAATATTGCACTTTGACTATCACAACTTACCTTTAGAGATCTCTGCTAAAACATGATTCATGAACACAACCTTTGCAGCCATACTGTTTTTTTGCTTCCATGAGTGGTCGCCATGTATTTAGCTTCTATTGTTTAGAAGGATACGATTAACTATCGCTTGCTCATCCAACTTATTTCTCCACCGAACATATTGAATACATATTCGTTGGTTGACCTTCGTCGATCCATATCTCCAGCCCAGTCGGTGTCCACAAATCCATGTACATTTAATTTACCACTATCACCTCCAGGTCTTCCTTGGGAGCATATAGTATAGTCCTTTGTGCCACACAAATACCTGAATACTCTCTTGACAACTGTCCAGTTCTCATTTCTATGTGTCTACATTCACCTTCTCAACACTTCCACTGCATGGGCAATGTCTGGTCAAGTGCATACCATTGCATACATTAGACTACCAACAAAACTTGCATAGGGAACATGTGCCATGTCCTCTATTTATTCTTGTGCATTTGGACACTATTCAACTGTTAGCCTTGCTCCCACAGAAATTGGCACCTTCACCGGTTTGAAATCTTGCATGTTGAAACGTTTCAGAACTGTTTCAATATACTTCATCTGATTCAACCAGATATTTATAGCAGCTCAATCTCTCTTAATCCCCATTCTGAGAATGAAGTTATCTACATCGAGATCCTTCATGTCGAACTTGGAGGATAGTTGCTTCTTCACCTGCTTTATTGTGTCCATGTTGTTTCCAATCAACAACATGTCATCAACATACAAAGCTACATATATGAAACGCCCATATTCTTCCTTGGAATATATGCAGTGATCATCTTTGCTTCTCAAAAATCCCAAACTAAGGATGTATGTGTTGAACTTTTGGTAACACATCCTTGGCGATTGATTTAGACCATAAAGGGATATATTTAGTTTGCACACCAACTCTTGCTTTCCCTTTACTACAAATCCTTCAAGTTGTTTCATGTAGATTTCTTCTTCTAGGTTCCCATGTAGAAATGTTGTCTTCACATCCATCTATTCTATTTCTACATCGAATGTTGCAGCCAAAGACATCAGTATTCTAATGGAAGTTAATTTTGCAACAGGGGAAAAAATCTCACCGAAGTCAACTCCCTCGACTTGGGAATAACCTTTTGCTACTAGTCGATCTTTGAACTTCTCGACTTGACCTGCGACATTCATCTTCTTATTAAATACCCATTTCCTACCAACAAGCTTTATTCCACTAGGTAACCTTACTAAATCCTGTGTCTCATTCTTGTGCAAGGATTCCATCTCTTCAACCATGGTATCTCTAACACACCCAACCCATAAATACCCTTTCTAGGGATGGGGCATCGAATTTTGTTTTTCCTAAATATCTCTAATAATCTCTATGATTCCTTCATCCTCTTCTTCTCGTCCGTAGCTTTCTCACGACTATTATCGGCTCAAAATCTGATCCCTGGTTTGCAAGATACGATTTCCTGAAGTTATCTGGGCGCTATTAGTTGGGGTCTTCGATGTTTGGTGCTGAACACTCCTTTTTACTAATCCCCGAAGCCTCAAAATCTCTCCATGTGGCCCTAGACATTTGACGATTGACGTTCAACATTTTATGTTGAACACCCCTTTTTCGACGTTCGGAAGTCAACAATCGGCGATGGACACTTTTGTCATTTCGATAATCGACTATCGTCGTTGAAATTTTGGCGTTCTATGATTGACGATCTTCGTTGTACACCTCTTTATTACATTATTCCAAGAACTTTTGAACTCCCAAAGTTATCCAGACTTCTGGAGTCTCGGACACATCATCAACAATGTTGGTCAGGCGGGCACAAACCAGAACTTGGCACGTGGAAAGGGCCAGGGGTGACACGTGTCATTCTCTCACATGCATAAGGGGTCTATGAATTTTCCATATCAGGGTGACATGTGGCATGAGTAAAATGGGTCTACGTCACATCGAATGATGTCATCATGCCACATCATTGTGGACTGATAACTGCCCAGCCCTTCGATCTCATGGTCAGTAAGATTCCATGTAGATCCATAGATCTATGACTCTCATTACTTCATGAATCAAAACTTTGGAGCTCGCCAACTCCTCATGTCACGAATTCCCCGAAGAGCTAAGTCTCTAGACTCTCTAATCTAGTGCCAAGTGTCCTCATCCTACCAACGACCGAGATTCATTTCGATGTTCACGAATTTAGAGGTTTTCACACTCTATAGGTTCTTGGCCAGGTTCCTTCGGAGTATTAAGTCTCCAGACTATGGGATCGCTTTCCACATGCCCTCTCATCCGACGGATCTAATTTCAACAGATAACCTTAGACAAGGGACAAGTAGGGGCAACGTGTCGCTCCATGATGCGTTCCTGGTTGGTTGGTTAATTAAGGGTGGGCTTCTTAGATCGACGACCGAGAGGGATCCCGAAGGTTCCGAGGATCGATGGTGCTCATCACTTCAAACGTTCAACATTTGAGAGTTCATCATGTATCTTCTGTCTTTCTCTTCAGACTATGTTGGATATATCACCACATGTACCTAACATCCACGAACAAGATTTACTATGGCTTGCAGAGCTTCGGGGAAGCTCGCGGCTCCCTATACCACTGAATACCCGAAGTTTCGGATAGTCATTGATATGTGGACACATGTCCCTCCACTTTGAACTGTCCCGATTAACTTCACAACTCTGACATTCAGGAGTTTCGACGCTAGACCACTCCTATTATCTTGAAGTAGTGCTTCACCTAGTCACTTAATGATACCCTTCCTAAGTCCGATCTAATGGTTGAGAGAGATCTCCACTGGATCCTCAGATTGACGACCCTCATCAATTCATGACTTCAGCCTTCGACTATTTTCAAGGATTGTGGAGTCATAAGTCCCAAAGCCGAAAAAGTTATCTCCTTTCGGACTAGCGTAGGGTTCCTAGACCCTGGTCATATGGGTCCTTTGGAAATTCTTGGGGGATAAGCGTTAATCCTTTTTGCAACAAATGGGTTAAGGACATGGGCATGAGCCCTTGGTTAGATGGGTGGATAGTCGAAAGGAAAAATTTCCTTCTCCCATAGAGATGAACTTGACATTCCTGCTAAGGTGAATTCAAAAGGGTTGACATGACTTAGATGATTTAGTTACTCCTACCTTAACTATCCCGTGGATTCACATCCCATGACTCTCTAGAAGCTACACTGAGATAAATTAAATACCATATAGATATAGCAGTTTACATAAGCAAAAGAGAATTTCTAATAACTGTTCAAAACACTGCAAGACTTAACCATAAACACAGACATCCAATCATCGCATCCATTTCATATTGCACAAAGTATGATAATACTTACCAGAACTGGAGAATGTGAAGCAAATTCTGAAAGGGGTGCATGTTTCCTCCTGAACATAGGCACAACCACTCCTGACGGATTTACCACTCGCCACCCCCGAGCTAGACCATGATGCTCTGAGAGATATTATTTCTTCTTGCTCCACAACAGTCAGGGATGGAGATTACTATCCTCCTCCCACAGGAACATGTCAATCGATTTTGCCCCACTCCAAGCAAGGAGGCCTATGTGAGAACTTCCTTAGTCACTCGTTAGCCTCACTTATTAGTCAGTATCAAGACCCTGCCCAAGGCTTCTTACAGCCAAAACAAGATTGCTTCTCACCTTTTCTCTCACCTCCTGAGTAAAAGCATGCCCACTTCTCTTCTCTGGAGATTGATTTCTCTACTCTGCTTCCTTCCAGATCTGTCCCTGTCCCCCAAATGATCTCCTTTCTTGCCTTCCTCAGCAATGTTGCATGGGTCCGAATCCCAATTCGTAGTCAGACCTGGAAGCCTTATAGATGGGTACCTTGCCCCATCTCCTCATTAACTCTTGAGGATGGCCTTCCAACTACCAACCTGAATGGTAATTCATTTCTGGGTCAAAGGACTACTGAGCAATTACACCCAGTAGGTACTGGTCTGGTGAGGGTCATCTCAACCATTCTTGGTTTCCCATCACCATTTCTCTCATAGCATCCATGGTCTATCATGGAAAACTCCCCACTTTCAACAGTTGTGCAACACATATCAAATTTCTATTAATAACAAAAAAATCATACATTGACCCTTTTATACAAAGGTTCATCAAATCAAACTTTCACACATATTTAGTCAGCCATAGTCTCTTTTCCAGTTATATTTATATTTACAAACTGGGGGAAACAAGGGTATTACAGTGTCCTTCCAGAGTTTACCCTCTGTCGAGTCGACTGCCTCACTGACCGACTTGGGCTCATCGTCGATGATAGTTAACACAAATACGAAACAAAATTTAGGCAGACTATACCTTTCAACTGGTTTTTTAACTCTTTTGACATCCTTACCAGTGGAGTCTATTGTTCCACCTCTTCCTTTGATTTAGTGGACTCGTCTGAATCATCTTCTTCCTTCCTGAGTTCAAACCGCACTATCTCAGGATTATTCTCGATCTGAACAATTTCCTTAGGCTCAAACTTACTTCCAAGTTCTTTGAAGACCACATCTCAACTATACATTGTTCTCCTTGATGCAAGATCCTAGAGCTTATATCCTTTCATTCCTTATTTATATCCAATGGAAATACATCTGAATTCCTTCTTGTCGAGCTTGCTCCTACTTTCCTTGGGAACATGCACAAATGCATCACAACCAAATACTTTGAGATGTGAAACCAAAGGCTTCTTACCCGACCATACCTCATGTGGATTCATGTTGAATAGTGCCAACGAAGGAGACATATTCACCAGATATCTTGCAATGTTGACTGCCTCCGCCTAGAATTCTTGTGCTGGCCCAACACCACTGAGCATACTCCTTTCCTTATCCATCCACGTTCTATTCATTCTCTCGACAACTCCATTTTTCTGTGGGGTATATGGTGTGGTATTTTGGCATGCTATGCCACACTGCTTACATAACTAATCAAATTATTTTCCACATAATTCACCACCGTTTTCAGTTCTCAGCAACTTAATCTTCTTATCGGTTTGGATTTCTACAAGAGCTTTAAACTCTTTAAATTTATCGAAAAACTCTTATTTATTTCTCAGGAAATATATCCATGTCTTCCTAGAAAAATCGTCTATGAAGGAGACATAACACAGGAATCCACCAAGTGAAGGCACTGAAACCAGGCCAAACACATCACTTTGAACCAATTCTAGTTTTCTCTTGTCGCTCCAGATGGAAACCTCACCCGAGTTTGTTTTCCATATATGCAATGCTCACAAAATTCGACCTCTAAACCATATTCAGGAAAACCTTCGATCATACCTTTGTTGTGCATGGCTTGAAGTCCTTTTTCTCCATTGTGTCCCATCCTCTCATGCCACATCATGGTCGGGTCAATTTTATCATGTTTTGTTGAGTCAGTTTGTATTGACTCAACCCAAGTTGGGTTGAGTTGAGTCGAAGTTGAGTCAGTTTCAAGAGAAACGATATTGTTGCATCGAGTCGAGTCGACATTCCCTAATAGCTTGTATAGGGTTCCAATCCAAACTCCTTTCATTAAGACCATCACACCTCTAACCATCTTGCGTGAGTCCTTCTGAAACGGAGTGTGCACTCCAATATCACTCATCTTACTAATAGATATCAAGTTTATTTCCAAACTAGGAATGTGTAGCACACCTAGAAGGGTTATTTTCCTCCCATATTGTAGTATCAATCGAACGCTTCTTGCTATCAAAAATTTTGGTTGTCGATTCGTCCCCCAAGAACACATCGCCTCCATCATATCATTTATACTTGTAGAATCATTCTCTACGTGGTGTCATATGATAGGATTATCCTGAGTCAATCAAAAAAACGCCTTGATATGACTGTTTACTAGTCAACGCCAGGTACACATCACCTCCCTTATTTGGGGTGGTCTTTCTCTAAGTGGACTGCTTCTCATCAAATCATGTACTGACTTCCATCGCCCTCGACTTACAGTAATTTTTCTAATGCCCAGTTTTATCGCATTTCTAACATCTTTTTGTCGACTGAACCGTGTATTTATATCTACCTTTCGAATTAGACTTTCTACCAGAGAATTTTCCTTTATCTCTTTTAACCAGTCGACCTCTCACCACAAAAGCATTTTTCGTCAATCCTTCCATGTTCTTTCTTCTCATTTCTTCCGACAACAGATAAGAAACCACATCTTCAAGTGATAGTGTGGCTGTATTACTCCCTATATCCATGAATAAGCTATCCCAAGAGTTTGGAAAAGAACATAATAGGCTAATACACTTCTCCTCCTTAGTAATTTTAATATCCACAGACGATAATTGGCTTAAGGTATTAAATGCATTTAAATGCCCAGTCACCGAACTACCATCACTCATTCTCAGAAGATATAGTTTCTTTCTGAGAAACAACTTATTTACGAGATATTTCGACTGGTATAATCTTCCCAGATTGTCCAATAGTTTCTTGGCCAAATCTTCACCTGAGACATTCAATAGTACCTTATCTACAAGACAAAGTCGAATCATACTTCTTGCTCTTCTTTCGAGTTTCTCCCATTCTTTCATCAACAAGCCTGTCGGCTGGGTACCTAGACAGAACAATGTCCATTGTTCTCGATCTAACTAGAGTTCCATGGATCTTTAAGGAGTTCCATGGATCTAATATTATTTCTCTCTTTTTATTCTACTCTCCATATTAAGCAATTCTTCCAAAAGCATAAATCTTTAATATTTTGATATGGTTTAGATTTTCTTATATTATAATCAAATGCTCTTTCAAAAATGCCTACATTAATGTGAACTAAGTACGATCATATACATAATACTTTTACAGATAAAAATTGGTGTGTGGTTGGCAAGCAATCCGTGTTCAGAGTTAGATAATACCCCATGAATGAAATCACTTGGAAGTATGCAGAAAACACAAATATGGATTCTTCCAAGAAGATAAATATTTCCTCTTTCTTTTTTGAAATAGATGTTCTCTTATGATCAATACAGAGTTAGATAATACCCCAAGAATGATATCACTTGGATGTATGCAGAAAACACAAATCTAGATTCTTCCAAGAAGATAATTCTTTTCTCATTCTGTTCTGAAATAGATGTTCTCATACAATCAATTTCTTGCACCATGATCTAAACATAAGATCATGCACACCATATTTTTATATCTAGGAATGTTGGTTGGTGGTTAGTAAGAAACAAGTTAAGAGTTTGTGTAACATCCCGCTCTGGCGCACTGAGAAAACTTATTATTTGAGGACACTTGCTCGCAAGTGATCTGG
>SNQJ01S0162327.1:0-21518 GCA_010110895.2 Picea sitchensis
TATACAATTACCGACTTGATTAATCTTCAATGGGGATTAATCTAATAATAAAAATAATAATAATGACATGATTAATCCACAATGGGGATTTAATCCAATAACAAAATAATAAGAATGCTCTTCGCAGTTACATTATTTCAACAAATAGGGAGGCCCACGCTTTCCTTCAAAGCAATTTCCACTTTAATGTTTGATGTTTCCACTTTCTTCAAGAGGAAAAGCGTAACTCTCAAGGGAAGGTGTGAGGGTTGAGTGAGAAGTGTGGTTGGATGTGTTGGCCACACTCCAAAGTGTGATGTGGAGACTGTAGGAGGGGCGCACCTCATCAAGGAGGGGACCACGACTCACTTTAAGTGAGTTTCCAAGCTTTTACATGGAGTGGGGGGGCACTTCCCAAGAGGGGGTGCAAATCCCCATGAGGATTTAATTAAAAGGTGAGTTGGGAGGTGGGTAATGGTTAGGAATGGGTTGGGATGGGTTAGGATAGTCTCTCTCAACATTATTCATCATTACTTTACTCCAATTGCTCATCAATTACAAAATTGACATTTTTCCCATGTCTTGGGTTAGCAATTAAAATTGCTTTTATCTGACTAAGACTCCTAAGTGGACAAAACCCTAGCAAAACTTGTCTGACTGAGTTGAAACTTGGTCCAGGGTGTAGGGGGTGTCTTTCCATTTCTTTTGAGCACAAATACCCCTATTAAAAACCCAACGACCCAACTTTTACAATTTTTCATCAAAAACAATTAATTAATTAATTAATTAAATTTCCAGCCTTAGGGAAATTTAATTAATTTTAATTAATTAAAAAAAACCTATCTGGACTCGACAGAATTCCGTGAAACTTTTTGAGTTGTCTTACATGGTCATTTACATCATTCCTAAACACTAGCTACTAGAGGATGACTTCATTAGAACGCCTTTCACCACTTTGGAGGATTTATTAATAGTGGGAGTGAAAAACTCAAGGGAAATTAATGAGGCTGGTTAGGCCAAATTAATATCCTGAGGATAAAAAACACTCAATGAAAGGAACTCTCCTAATGAAGAAACCCTAAGATAACTGACCTAACCATGATCCATGCAAACCTATTACATTATTAACCCACACAGGGTTGCGGAAATTCCATTTACAAAAATGTGTGTTGGAGCAAAAATTTGCCCTGTAGAACCAAATAGTCTCTGACTTGTTTGCATCTGATGATGCATATCTTCATGGTACATGGAGTTGACCCCCTAGTTGAATAGGCGGTCAAAAGGGGGGTCTATGTGTCACGTGTTAGACACCAATATCCCCATGTCCCATGTCATCATGTCCAAGTGTCAAGTGACTTAGATGGGAGTGTCTTAACACCCAAATGACTTTTTTGGAAATGTTGCTTATATTAACTTATATATGCCCTTTGACTAAGCATTAGCACTATGAGGCGTGTTGTTATGCCATCAAAATCACCAAATAATGGCACCTTACCTCATCTACACAATGCACTCACTGGAGGGATTTTGAACCCAACTCTTAGTGTTAATACAAGTTCGATCACCTCGCAACTCACCACCTAATTACACACCCATGGGCAAGACCAAAAGGACTTAATTAAACTTTCCACCTTATTTAACTTAATTAGCCTAAGTTACCATCACATTTAACCTTTACATAGACCTAACATTTATTTTTTATATAAGTTAACATTGGTTATTATAATCCATCAAATATATGCATATGTTGTATCGGCTGAGATGTTTAACCACCACAGCCAAGAGATGGAATACATGTTTCATATTACATAGCAGCTAACCATCAAGTACCCAAATTCTATTAAAAAACAATACAGTGAAACTTCGTTTAAACGCCAAACTTTACATGCATTTGAACTTGTCCTTAAATGAGTCCATGTTTAAATATCACAAGACGAACTCTTTTCTTCATAGTCGTCATATCGTTTGCCAATGTAAACCATGAGGATCTAAGGACCCAAGAAATATAGCTTCAAACTCTATTGAATAAACTCAAAGCTAGTTACTAAACAAAATGAAAAACATATTCCTACTGCTCATTCACTCCATTTGAAATGCTAATCAAAGGAAAATATGGTCTCAAGGATTGAAAATTGCAGAATAAGTTTATGCTCCCTCACTGTAATACAAGAAGAAAGGATATACACCTACAAATAGCACAAATTAAGTGATATACACCTACAAATAGCACAAATGAAGTGTTCTTCAGTTACTACAAGAATGCAACAATCCAGATAGAGAAATTATGTTAACTTATGATATTCTTTATGGTCCATTTGGCATCAACAAAGAACACAAGAACAATTATTATAATGGGTGAAACAAAATAAAAATGTACTTAATAAAACAGCAAAAGAAGATCTATTTTCCTTCATTGATCAAGGATTTAGTGATAGTCCCAATTTTGACCCATGCATGATCGATAGCTCCTCAACTCCGCTTGAAATGTTCAAATTGAAAAAGATGGGCTCAACAAATAAGGGATTTTCATACTGGAATGCAAGTAAAAGTAGGAGATATGTATTATGGAAAGCATGGATGAAAATAGTCAAACATCAGTTTGCTTATATCATACTAGAGTTGAGCCAATTTTAGAAAAAACCTCGTGGAGATACAGTTTTGATTTATCTGAACATCATATATATGAAAGAGCACAACAATCAGATGACAAATAGTCCATATCCATGTTTGAGCACTTTAACTTTTAAGGCAAGCAAAAGCCATTTTGCGATCATTATTCACAATCTCTGATGTCCCAGAGTGCAAATAAGACCAGAGTCAAAGACAGCTTCATAGGTTAAGCCAGCATGGCAGTTAGAGAGTGCCTAAGCTTGCCTGACCACAAGGCCTATTGATCACAAAAAAGCAGTCATTTGATAACTTGGGAAGGTGACATGCATTTCATTAAGATATTATGTATCTAAAATCTGGAGGAAGCCTCATGCTATTCATCAGACATAATTCTCTATAAACTTCTAGAGAGAATCTGTGAAACACTGTATGTGGTCAAGAGGAATCTCTTTCCTGTAATTACTTTGTCCATTTATGCTGCATGGATAGTAGTTTTGATTTTTCAACCATCAAAAATACAAGCTCTAAGATATTGCACGTGTCTAGACAGTTCAAGATTGTCCAATCTGTCTGAACACCTTATCTTATAATTTGTTGGCAAAGAGTTTCAGATCAGCATACCTGTGCAGTTAATGCATTCTCTACTTCTAAAATAGTTATGCTTAAAGAAGACATTTAGTTTTCATTTTCCTTGGAAAACAAGAACTTTAAACAGAAAGCAATTAATTCAACTTAGAGAGGCACCTTAATCAAGACATATTGATGTAGGCATTCACAACAGATTTTAACCTAGTTATAGGAGGTTGTAAAAGTACACTAGAATGCACAGCTTCAAACTTTAATCAATGGGCATCAAATTATACCTCAAATTTGGAGCCTCGAATCCTGGAACAGTACAAACAGACAGACAGAAAGCACTCATGTCAGCCAAGAGATATATTGAAAATTACATTTTAATATATTTAACAAGTTTCATTGCATTTCTAAACTATTCAGTTCATAGTCTTGACTCCTAAAGATTCGTAACTTCCCTAAACTATTCAGCATATAGTAAAATAGTCCTAAGGATAGAACAGTAGAAAATTGATGTACAAAAAAAATGGTTGTCAGCTTGGAGATATTGAAGATTAAAATTTAACATTATTAATTACTTCCATTGAATCTCTAAACTATCCAGCACACAGTCCCAAGGATGCATAAAGGATGTATTTCTAAGCTATTTTGCATGAAGTCCCAAGGATGCAAAAGATTACAGACAAATATTTTCATTTACACAAGTGTAGGAGGGAAATGAAAAGCAAGAAACCCCATATAGCAGCTAGGCAATCACAAGATCTTTTAGAGTTTAAAAGACAGTACTTTTGGATTATTTTAAGCATATAGCAATATGGAGAAACAGAACTGCATTGGCCCCCAACATACACGTTAGTAATTGATTTTTGATTCATTGAAATAATAGTATGCTGTAGCTACAAAACTAATATCAGGTCCAGCAGATCTAATCATGCAAGCATGATACAAGTTGATAACACTGGATAATCATTTTGATACTACATAATGTAATTTTCTCGATGCATTCATGTCATTGTGAACACATGCCCTTCTATTATTGAATCACTTCTCTGAATCCAATGGTAGGCACTGTTATATACCTGACATATACATCAATTATTTCAGTACGTGTTAGTAAGTAATTATTTATGTGTTGGATTAAAACCAAATTGCCATTTCCTAAATTCCTAATGGAATTATTATGGAGCCCTGTAACTACTGCTGTGTATATTACAAGTGGTATCAGAGCTTGCCGAATCCACCTATTAGCTGCTTATAAGCCTGCCAGTGTCTCCCTCATTCCTCTCCCGTGAGATTTCAAATTAAAAAAGAAAGAGCCCTTTGGGCATATGCTAGATCCTAGGTATTGTAAATGGTGGCTGCTTTATGTGGTCCACATTTTTTATAAAATGCATGTACATATCATTTTTAATAGAGCTTAAACGAAACATTTTATTCAAAATAAAAATAAAAAAGTAGAGCAGTAAGCTAAGAAAACATGGGAAAAACGAAGGGGACAGGAAAAAAGAAGGCAAAGAGAAAGCCATCCTGGTATAATATACAAATTATCAACTAAACAACTTCAAATTCTCAATCATCTACATAACTTAGTAAGTGAACAAGAAGACCATCACTTTCTTCAAACTTAGTAAGTGAGCTAGAAGGTCGTCACTTCAATTCTTTTCTGAACAAAATTTGCAAATCTTCAACTAAGCAACCTGAAAAGTGAAGAGTATCTAAAATGTGTCAACTCCAACAACTTATGTTATTCATAGATGTTAAACTAAAGGATTAGATTTAAAAACTTGAATTCATAAAGGCTAACCTAAAGGATTGAATTTAAAAACTTGAATTCATAAAGGCTAACCTAAAGAATTGGATTGAAAAGAGTCTTTGGTAATATTTTTATTCAGAGAGATGGAAAAGGTTCAGGAGTTCACCAAGGCCTTGCTGAAAAACTTGCCCTTAAAGAATCCAGTGTGATGGGAAAATTTGAGGAACCAGAACTTCAAGAAGACTTATTTTGGAAGAAGAAATCGAGAACAAGATGGTTTAAAGAGGGATATCAGAACACAAAAAAAAATCACCAAACTACCATAAATAACATAAGCTTCAACAAGATCTGTAGATTTTAAAATCTGCAGGGAGATACCTTGGAACTGCGATAGGGTATTGAGCAAGAATTAACCTCATATTATAAGCAACTCCAAACTAAACAACCAGGGGATAGATCAGAAGAGATAAAGAAAGTTTGTAGCTTACTGAGGGACAGGATAGTAAAGTCTGCAAGGTGGTATCCAAAGAAAAGGTCCATCGAGCCATGCTAGATTAGCAAGAGGAAAATATCAAGGTCCAAATGATTTTTCAGCCAATTTCTTTCATCAATATTGGGATACTGTGGGGAAGGATATACAGAAAGCAGTGGAGGAATCCATACAGTCCAAAACTATTATTAATACTTTTAATGCCACTTTCATCTCTCTTATTCTAAAATAAATAGGACATTTTTCTGCTGATACGTTTGGAGCAATTGCCCTGTTGTATACTGTATATAAAATTATCTCCAAGGTTATGGCTAATACACTTAAACCCATTTTAAATTTGATCATATCCAAAAAGCAAGGAGGATTTGTCAAGGGAAGACGCATTTAAGATGGAATTATAACAGCCCAAGAGACAATTCACTCCATGATGACTACTAAAAAAAGAGGCATGTTGATTAAAGTAGATTGTGTCAAAAGCCTACTACAGATTGATCTAGGGCTTCAATTATAAATGGATGTATGGCTCAAAGTTGCATATCTTCATACTTTTTCTTTATTATGATAAATGGATCTCTTACAAAGCCCTTCCAACCAAGTAGAGGGATTTGTCTAGAGGACCCTCTATCCCCATACCTTTTCATTATGATGGCAGAACCAGAACTGGACAGGAACTGGAAAAAAAAGGCAAAAAAATGTTCATATAAATAATAGAAATAATCTTCAATTTTAATTACAAGATGTTATATTTATGTACATCAATGTGAATCCAAACCATTAGACACCAAATATGCAAAGCTTGCTCTTGTATATCGCATAAGATGAATACAGCAACATGCCATCAAGATGTAAGTTCTGAGATACATATAATTAAAGTTCTGAGAGACAATACATAAACAAGACTCTAAATGGCCTCTAGAACCCAAAAATCATCCTACTATAATCATGAGCACATACTCATCTGAATTCTTGGTCATTAGTTTGACTTGGCTGAGTCCAGGAATCTGAAGTTTGCCTTCTCTTGATAAATGGCTTCAACAGCTGCTGCCGTTTTAAGTTAAACTAAGGCTTGAAAAGTTAAGAATGTCGTGAATGGCCAGGATTATCCTCAAAAGATCAAATCTACGATCAATATTCACCTGCAGGGATTGGAGTGAAAGGAGGCCGAGATATGTAAAGCGTCGTGAACAGTACAAATCTTTCCCACCATATCAAAATTTACGGTTCGCAAGCCCTCACGCTATTAAGGCACATCAGCAAAAGGAGGAACTTCAGATGTCATGAACAGCCTAGATCATTCCCACCAAATTAGATCCACAGCTTAGTTGGCCCTGTGGGAACTGAAGGAGATTCCAAGGGGAAAGGCCTGGGGACCTGTGAACGGTCAAGATTTCAACTACCAACAAATATCAACAGTCTATAATCCATCAACAAGGATTCCCTTGAAAATGTAAAGGATTGCAGCACCACCAAGGAAGATCAGCAGTGGAGGCTGAACCCATAGATCAAGATCAATGATCCATATTAAATCTATAAGACATTCACCCCTAAAGAATCCAAATCAGCCAATGATACGGTGATCTACCCTAAAGATCGCATTGCCAAATCTCTTCAGCCAATGAGACCTTGCCACGTGTTCAGACCCACTTAAATAATGACGGCTATTATATAAAAGCTCCATTAATTCGCTGATCCGAATACAATGCCCACACATCAGAGTGATTTTTGTCATAAACGTTGAATTATGAAGGTTCCCTCCCCCATTTCTATGAGATCTCGAAGGAAAACAAGGAGCTCTCACAAAAGACTTAAAGCTCAATATCTCCCAAACCTGTCGACGAAATTTGACGCTCCCACCCACACCCAAACCGACTACCTCTTCCGGCATTTGAGTACTGGCATTTTGCTGAATAAGTCATTCTAATACCTCCACTCTTGCAAATTTTCTTTGAGAGTAGAGAGCCACCGTACCGAGAGCCAAGAAACCTCCTTGAAAGAGCCTTCTACAAAGTCTTCCAGTCGTCACTCTGATATGAGTGATGTCTTTTCTTCCCAGCTCCTTCCTTTCATTGATACTTTGCCAAGATAGCTCCCTGTACACCCCAAAACCCATCTCCCCACCAATTAATAGGAGTCATCCTTAATCGGTTCCTACAAAAACAGTAAAGGATTCCCTAATGGTTCTCTGGCCTAGCTCAATACATTGTGCCCAAAACATACCCATTCCTTGAGTCTGTCAACCTATGTGCTAAAAATTATGATCATACAACCTCCTTGGTCATGTTTATGGACTGTGTTATCCACCAAACTAGCAGCCCTTGGGGAGATGCTATGGGGAAATCACGTCACGGGAAATGCACCACTATCACCTTAGTACAATCTCCCCTTCACTTTAGGCCAGCTCCTAGAGACCAAAGGGGGTAACCCAAATCCTTTCAACTACACACCTCAATATACTTTAGGCAGACCAATGTCTTAGTAGCCAAATGCCTTACGAATATTCAACCAAGTGTTAGGGCAATAAAACTACAATATAAGGAGGGTTAGGAGCTAATCGTAAGAGTGTTGAGATTTCAAATAAATATTCTACAACAGTAAATACATACCAGCACTAAATAACTCACTCTTAGGGTGAGGAAAATGATGCTTCTTACCTCTAATGAGTGAGATTTCACCATACAAACCAAGAAAACCAATGCAACATAGGTTTTTACTCTCTTGCTATCATTTTATTCAAGTCAAGTATTGTTATGCTAGGAGCTAGGTGGGAAGTATAAGGGCATACACCCCCACCATAGCCTTCATCATTTTGTTTGCTTCATCTCATTGATTACGGGTTTGCTAAGAGAAGTATAAGGGCATACACCCCCACCATAGCCTTCATCATTTTGTTTGCTTCATCTCATTGATTAAGGGTTTGCTAAGAGAAGTATAAGGGCATACACCCTCTTAGCTTAAACCCTAGCTTAGAGAAACTTGCCTTGGGGAGTAAAAGGGCTTACACCCCCAAAGAGGTAGCTTCTCTAAGCTCCTTGTGACTCCATTACCCCAATAGTAAAGGCACTAGTCATTGATTTATTGCATTGGAGAAATAAAATATTGCATTGGGAAACGTGATTTTCGGTCATTTTTACTTATTGCAAAGTGGATTGTTTCCTTGTGCCTTGGGCACCTCACAGCCACTAGGGCATCCCCATCTAAGGGCTACTTATTGATGTTGTTACAAAATTGCATCTTCAGCCATTAGGGCTGCAGAAACCCTAACTTACTTGCTTTAATAACTCTCTTATCAACCATTGGTTTTTGCTCAAAGTTTGCACACTTACTCTCCTTGTCCTAGTGCACTTTTTGGCAAAGTTTTAGGAGATTTCAGTGGCTGATTTTCTTGTTGTAATACATTGAATGTTACAGCCATAAGGCTGATATAATTTGCTGCAGACAAGTGTTTACAACAGCCTTATCTTTTATGCTAAGAATATTGGTTTTCCATCTTGAGTTTAGTTAGTCATTTACTAGTTTTTCTCTTGCATTTTATACTTGATCTTTAGCATTTATTGAGCAGCTTATAGTCCCTTTTTCTTGCTGATATATATTGTTATCTATTGCTGCAAATTAGGGACAGCAAGCTTAACTTGCTGATCCAACTAACATATACTATTGCAAAGTGTCTTTTCATGTGTCTCAGGCAAGTACAATCATCCGGAGAAGTGTTCTACATGTGGGGCAACAATTTCTTGACTCGCAAGGCATCTCTTTCCACCTTTCACTCCACTTAGACTTGACCTATAGCGGCTTCATTTCTATCCATCTTCATCTCCATCTCAATCCCCCTAGAGTCACCGAGATCGCCTCCCTAGAGTGACCTAGTCACCCTTGAAGTGCGGGACCTACATCGAGGTGACATTGGGTATAGGATTCCCAAAGTTGTAGCACTTGTTCCGTGGTTGGGTCGAGCTTTGCCCAACATACAACTTGCAATATAACAATGCGTAAGGGGCTAAGCACATTTTTCAGTGTGTTTTTCAAATCAGATCTTGGAGATGGCAACAGCTGGGTTGAGGTATGAGGATTGGTTGCAGGGTGCCTCTAACTTTCTTTCGTGGAAAATGCAGATCATGTTTCTCCTAAGGGAAAAAGGACTATGGAGTCATGCAGAGATCATAGTGATCACACCGACAGATCCTGCAAAGATGGCCAAGCATGAGACAAGGGAGGCCAAGGCAATGTGGATGATCTTAGATTCGGTGAGGGATCATCTTATACCTCACCTATCTGAGAAAAAGCCATTCAATGCGATGTTCTCGACTTTGACAAATCTATTTCAAAGAAAGAATGAGAACCGGAAGATGGTATTGAAGGACCGACTCAGGAACACCAAGATGTTCAAGACTGATTCAGTGACCAATCATCTCACCGGGATCACTCAGGTTCGTGATCAGTTGGGGACAGTTGACGAGACAATGACATATGTGAAGTTAGTGAGGGTGGCCTTGAATGGTTTCACCAAGCCTTGGACTTCGTTCATCAAAGGCATCTAAGCTCGAGAGAAGCTTCCAGACTTCACGCGATTGTGGGATGATTGCATCCAGGAGGAGACTCGTCAAGAGGCTCTGGGAGGCCCGTAGGAGGATGGTGATGTGGAGAACCTTGCACTTGCCATTCAGGAAAAGAAGGGCAAGGGGAAGGTCAAGATGAACACGGGTGGAGATTCATCTTCATAAGTTGGCACAGGGAAAGACCTAAGTAAGTGTTAAATTTAAAGCAGTTGCAAGAGCCATTCTCCGGGAGGATGGCAAAGACCCTAGCCGAGATCTAGGGCCCCCAGTGCACTCCTGGGATTCTTGGTCTGGGACCAAGCAGCAAAAGACCCTTGTAAGGGCCCCCAGTATATGACTGGGGTTCTTGGTCTGGGACCAAGCAGTTAAAGCCCCTAGATATGTCTAGGGCCCCTGGAAATGTCCAGGGTACCCATGCCTAGGGCATGGGTTGATCCTTGGTCTTGTACCTTGGTGGATAAGACCACTGAGAGGGCCCCCAGTAGATGATTGGGGTTCTTGGTCTGGGACCAAGCAGTAAAGACCCCTGAGAGGGCCCCTAGTATATGACTGGGATTCTTGGTCTGGGACCAAGTAGTTAAAGCCCCTAGATATGTCTAGGGCCCCTGGAAATGTCCACGGTACCCATACCTTAGTGGATAAGACCCCAGAGATGTTCTAGGGCCACCTGGTCCTTGATCAGGTGTTTATTGGTATATGTCCTCCCTGAAGATGGACATGACCACATGAGGGATGTATCCCATATGCAATGATGATAAAATTAAATAGGGTCACCTTGAGAATGAATGGACAAAGTATTGCCACCGAGTCACCCTTGTCAAACCCCCTTCACCCTTGCTTGTGTTTATTTGGGTTATGTTTATTTGGCTTTAGGGGTTTTTAATTAAATGTTTAAATTATAACACATTTAATTAATATTTATATTAATTAAAATGTGTTAATTTTTAATTATCATTTTTATCATACCCCTAGCCTAACCTTTAGCCAAAACTATAAAAAGGAGATCTACCCCTCCTCTTTCACACACTCATTCCATTGTGCTATTATGCTATCCTCCTAAAGTGAGCGAATCTCCTCTATCTGTTGCAGCCTCCTCTTTGCACTGTTGTTGGTTATTATCTGGTGTGGCAGCTCGGCCCCTTGTCTCCTGTTGGAGTGTCTCTCCTTTGTTGTGGCCTCTTGTTTGCTGTTGAAGTGTGGCCCCTTTGTTGCGGCCCCTTGTCTGCTGTTGGAGTGTGGCCCTTTTGCTGCAGCCCTTTGTTTGTTGTTGATGTGGCTGTATGGTGCGGCCCCTTGTCTACTGATTGGCTGATCTGCTGTGTAGTACGGCCCCCTTGCTACTGTTGCTGAGTTTTGTGGTGACTCAGCCCTTCTCTACTGGCTCCTTTCATTCAGCTTGAAGACTACCTCTCTCCTTGCAGATCTGTCACTATAACTGAGCCGCAGCCCCTCTACTGAATTGTTTAGGCTGTCGTACTTATCAGTGTGCATGAGGTTTTTGACCTTTGAAAGTGTGCACGAGGTTTTGACCTTTGAAAGTGTGCATGTGGGTTTGACCTTTGAAACTATGCATAAGGGTTTTGATCACAGAAACTGTGTGTGGGGTTTGATTATAAAATTCCTGTGTGAAGTCTAAGTGACCTTTCCTCTTGGTGGCAAGAAAGTCTATTCTTCTCCTGGCAAGAGATCCAACCTATATGGTGGATCTATGATCCTGAAGTTTGTCTGAGCATAATTACAAATGGTATTGCATCTCTAGTGTGTGGATGAGACTCCTTCACAAGTAAGACTTCAAACAAGGTAAGTTATCTATTTAGTTTATCAAATCTGGTTTTTGTTTTGGGTTTTGATCTGTCTAGACATATATATTAGCATTGAATATCATAGGTTATCAGATCTGGAAACTGTTCTTGCGCATTGATCTATATCAAGATTTAGATACTGATCTATATCTTCTCTAGGTTAGATCTGGAAGAAAAGTTTTGTTAATTCTCCTAGATCTACTTTTAGCTATATCTATACTAGCTTAGATCTGAGCACACTTGTTGCTTTCTCTACTCTAGCTATATAGATTTGTTTTCTGAATATAAGATCTAGTTGTTTTGCTCACTGAAATTTAAAAGGACACTTATGTTCTGCTTTACTGCTCGAATTCTAACAGTAAGGTCAAGTGTTTTCACTGTCATAAGAAGGGACACTATGCTTCACAATGTTCGGAGAGGAAGAAGGGCAGAAATAGAAAGCAACAAGATGTAGTTGCGTCGACAATGGCTCAAGCGGATGAGTTTGCCAAGAAGTTCGAACAGACGGAGTTCTTACTTGTTTCCTAGACTTCCTTGGGCACCCTATCAGTTGGTGCATGGCTAATAGATAGTGGAGCCACATGTCATATGACAAGAGCACGGGAGTTGTTCGAGAGCTTCACAAAGTCAGACTCAGATATGCATGTGGAACTTGGTATGGGAAACAAGCATGCAGTACAGGGATCTAGGACAGTTCCATTCCAGATGGAGTCAAGAGGCGTATTGAGAATGACGAATGTGCTATGGGTGCCAAAACTGAGAAGCGTGCTCTCAGTCTCAGCGATTGAGAAGAAGGGATTTGATGTACTATTCCAAGATGGGCAGGTGTCGATCAAACCCAGAGGATCTAGCTCAGACACAACATTTGTTCTTGGGGTTAGAGAGAGCAACTTGTATAGGCTAAAGGGCCAACCTATCCGAGCGATGGCAAGTAGCAAAGTGGCAGAGAACAAGGAGCAAGTAGCTTCGAAGGTTGAGCGGCTCAGAGAGAGTCAGCCTTCAGGTTCAAGTAGGAAGGAATAGCCTTCCAAGTCTGTCAAGAAGGAGTCATGGTACGAGATGACCATGCAGGATGCTCAAGAGCTTGGCTTCTAGGAGCATGATCAAAGGCAAGTTTTCGGCAAAGGGTCCGAGCAAGATGGCAAGGATAGTTTTCGTTTCAGAGGGAGTAGCCAATTGGGTGGATTGAAGAGTAGCCATTGTAGCAGATCTAATAGTGAAGACAGAGCCACCTCCAGGTGGTAGAAGTACCTTCCTTGGTAAGAGGGAGTGTTGATGTTTTAGTAGCATCGAATAGGTACTTCCATGTGTGATTGTGTCTAACATGTGGGAGTCGTCCTTAATGACTCTCAGAACCTTAGGAAATTTACTTTATTAAGTGATTAATAAAGTGAATGCACTTTTGTAATAAAAAGAGTTTAATTTAATTAAATGCCTAAGTATTTGGCATTAGTACTTAAATTGAGTCCTAGCCGTTAGATCTAAAGTGAACGTGAGATTAGATTTCAGCCATTGATCACTTTAGGAGATCTAGGGTTTTGGACTTAGGGTAAACTCAAAGTTATAAAAGGCAGCCTATGTGAGAGGATGACACACAACAGATAAAAACAGAGTGTGAGAGTGAGCTCTCATTGATTGGATGGATAAGGACATTCATCCAAGTGCGGAGGGCAGGGGGCCGAGGTTAAGAGCAAAGGGGCAGCAAGGGAGATAGCAGCCAACCAGCAAGATCGAAGGACTGATCTTGAGGTTTGTGGGGCTTGGCTATCTGTTATTTTTGTATTCCTCAGGTGGGCCATTATCCTAGGAAGGGAGCCCAAATTAATAATAATAAATCTCACAAAATTGGTTTTCCCTTCAGGGTTTTTCTGTTAATTTATAAGCTTCATTTAATACTGAAAGTACTTCTTTAAATTCTGGTTGTACTTTGAACTTAGTTTTACATCATTCATAAACCAGAACAGCAATAATCATAAGAATTTACCAGCATGTAAGATCACAACACATGGTACCCTGGGGAAACCCTATACAGGGAGATAAACCCCAGCAAACAATCTCCTTTTATTGCATTAATAAAGTATGATCACTTACAAAATATCCACCATGAATTCTGCTCTTAAAGAGCTTGCCAAGTTTACCTAGACCTGACTGTATGACCTGTAGAATGTTGAGAT
This sequence comes from Picea sitchensis, assembly GCA_010110895.2. Lineage (NCBI taxonomy): Eukaryota > Viridiplantae > Streptophyta > Pinopsida > Pinales > Pinaceae > Picea > Picea sitchensis. The sequence continues at coordinate 13,935 of SNQJ01S0162327.1, forward strand.
ACTTTGCTGATAAATACCTCTGTTATATACCAGCACTGTGGAGGAAGCTATGCGCTGCCTGGGTGCTCTTTTGCTGCCTTTTCTGGACTGATATACCAGCACTGATATGGGCTGATATTGCTGCCTCTTATGGATTGTTATTGCTTCCTTTTATGGACTGATACGCAGCCTTTTATGGATTGTTATTCCACTCTGTTATGGACTAATATATGCGCCATGTTACCACTCTGTTATGGACTGATATATGCGCCATGTTACCACTATGTTATGGACCGATATATCACTCTTCTTCCTCACTCATACGCTGCATAACAATTGTGTAGAAGAGAGGGTCGACCTCTTGCTTAAATAGGAGTGGAGAGGTAGAGAGGAGATGGCTTGAAATAGCCCAAGTGAATACACGCTGAAGCTAACTCAGCCATCATAATTAGAACTGACCATTAACTCAACAGTCAAAATTAGAATTGAACTTACCACTTCAGTTAGGAACTTGCCCTTGACATGAGATGCATGTGAACTCCTTAGCATGCACACGACATGCATGCATGCAATCAATGCATGTCATGCATTCAACATGCAACTAGAAATGCATGCAACAAACTTGACAACTTTGACTTTGACCTAGACATGCAACTTTGACTTTTTACAACTTGACTCTTTACAAAGCAATTCAAATTTCTTCATGGTGGAAGGTGTTACACGTGCCAACGCACACTAGATCAATACATTACACCATTTGCAATATTAGGAAGATCGTTTGTTTCTGGCTCATAGGAATTTTATGTTCAATATAGCTTTTGCTAGATGCTTTGACTTTTGCTCATGGCTCACTAGGCTTGACTAGGCTCACAGAGGTTGTACGTTCCCCCTGACTTTTGCACTAGACTGTCTATGCTCACAGAGGTTGTACGTTGCCCCTGACTTTTGCATTAGACTTACATAGCATCTCGTTCGTCCTGACTTTTGGTTTGACTCACAGAGGTTGTACGTTCCCCCTGGCTTTTGTCAATACCTCACAAGACTGGTTGATTCTCCAAATCTCCCTAGCTAGCCTCAGGGTGGCCCATATGGCCTCTCGTTGGAGAATGACTGTCGATGTTGCCAAATTTAACATTTTCCAGGGGTTATTTACCCAGAAATCTCGTGCAATGTGTGTAGTTTCAGTTTTATGCTCCCGCTGATTTATTTGGTTAAAACCTAGCTGTACATTTAATAAATAAAGTGATTTTATTTGGATCTAAGTGGCGGGTGCTAGGTTAAGATAAATTAACATAATCGTTATTGGCATTTTGTAACATATTCTTCAGGGAATGATCCTAGATCAGGCGTACACAATTTGTGATATCTACCGCTGATAAAAGGCTAATCATAAGTTATAACTCGTTGTTCTACAAGGATTTGTGGAGGGTTTGCAGCATATTTGAAGTAAATTTCTGGCCTTCTTTTGACAGCATTCTCAATGAAAATTTGATGGTAAAGCCAACAATAAACACTTCAAATATAGCCTCTAGCATTTTGGTTTGAAGGCAAGCAGAGGACATGACAGTTTGGCTTCTCCCACAGCATTTGGTAGAAGGGTGATTCGTCATCAACAAGGTATCCCTTTTTGTGACGTATCTGAGCAGCAAAAGGAATCCATACTTGCACAGTTGCACTTCTTTGCAGCATTTAGGCCAGCAAGAGGACTTTACCATAAAAGTGTTTTAAGCCATGTCAACAAGGATTCAGAGCTGGGAGGAATTAAATACCATTTTCAGATCTGTTCTACACATTTGTGATGGTAGGGATGCAGAGAAATGACGAGGCTCTGTCCTAGATTTATTACTCCTACAGAACCAAACTATAATGAGCCTCTTGTAAATTATAACCAGGATGCTTCAGTTAAAGCTGTTCTTATCAGAAATAAGACAGCAACAGCTTTGGTCAGATCTACAGAGTTTCTTGAAGTTGTATATATCCATCTCAATGGAGAAAATCCTGTACGTTGTCCATAAGAACAGAAGTGCATGCCCCAGAAAACCAAATGGAAATAAAGAAACATTATTTTGAGGTATTCGACATTCTGGACAAGTTACTGCAAGAAGCAGCTACAGGCCATAGGTCTGCAGCATCCTTCTGAACCTTTATACTTGCAAGCCCTGCGCTGGAATGGAAGGATGTAAATGGTACAGAGCATTGAACAGATGACGTAAGGAGACAGTAAGACCAATGATTGAAGAAATGGAGGTGCTATATATATAGGCGAAATAAAGAAACATTATTTTGAGGTATTAGACATTCTGGACAAGTTACTGCAAGAAGCAGCTACAGGCCATAGGTCTGCAGCATCCTTCTGAACCTTTATACTTGCAAGGCCTGTGCTGGAATGGAAGGATGTAAATGGTACAGAGCATTGAACAGATGACATAAGGAGACAGTAAGACCAATGATTGAAGAAATGGAGGCGCTATATATATATATACACCTTGAACAATAATAAATTGTTCTAAGCCGACCTGGGCATGTATAGACATGAGAGCCAACCTACAGTGCAGAAAAGATGGTGGGCCAACTTGGACATTTGAAGGATTAGAGGATTTGCTTGTATCAAGGCCAGCAAGCATTGAAGTGCCTTTGGAGGCTGGATGCTGCACCAAAGCTCCTTTTGTTTTCCCTTCAAGGAAAATGCATCATCTTTCAGGGCTCAAGCCCCTTAGGTCTTGTACATGTGGCATGGATGCCCCCAAACTGTATTTTTTTAAATTATTTAATTGTTGAAGAGGGCCTTCTGCCCCTCGATAGGCTAGAATAGGGGATTTTAGCTTAAGAAATAATATTTTAATGAAGGAGGAAGTTGAGCCTTTCCCTCTATAAACAGAGAGGCATTTCTCATTTGGACACAACACTTGAGGGAGAAATCCCTTAGGAGGTCTGAAATTTTCTGAAATTTGCTGGAGTATCCTTGGTCTTGGATTTTTGCGCTATGGATGGAAGATTAAGGAAGTTTTATTGAGGAGATCACTTGAGGATGTTTCTTCTTGTTTTGGTGGATGATTCATGTTCTAGAGTTTTCTTCATGCATAACAACTTGGCTAGTAAGGGTTCTTTCTGTTAGGAAGCCTCGTTCTTTCCAGATTAATGGACTTTTGGCTTCTCAGGTTACTGTTTGCACCGTGGATCTGAGAATCTGAGGGCTATTGATTGAAGCAGGGAAAAGAGAAACCACAAAGAGATAAATCAATAGTTTCTATAGGAACAGATCAAGAATAATACCTTTAACAAGAGTGCCTCTTGACTTTGTTTGTATCCCAATTGCAGATCGAAGAGGTCATGTTTATCTGGTTGCAATGGCGGGCTTATCAACACTCGTTGCTATTGTTAAATTTATAGCAGCTGCAAGAGCCATTCTCCGAGAGGATGGCAAAGACCCTAGCTAAGGTCTAGGGCCCCCAGTGCACTCCTGGGGTATTTGGTCTAGGACCAAACAGTCAGTGCCATGGCAAAAGACCCTTCTTAGGGCCCCCAGTATATGACTGGGGTTCTTAGTCTGAGACTAAGCAGCTAAAGCCCCTAGATATGTCTAGGGCCCCTGGAAATGTCCAGGGTACCCATGCCTGAGGCATGGGTTGATCCATGGTACCATGGTGGAATGAACCAATGAGGGCCCCAAATTATCTGTTGGGGTTCTTGAGGTAATTTCAACCAAGGTAAAGACCCAGGAGGGCCCCAGTGCTCGGCCAGGTGTTCTTGGTCTATGACCAAGCATTTAAATCCCCTAGATAAGCCTAGGGGCCTTGGAAATGTCCAGGGTACCATGCATACGGCATGGAGGTTGATCATTGGTTCTGTACCTTGGTGGATAAGAACCCAAGAAAAGTTCTGGGGCTACTTGATCCTCGATATTTTGATGGTACATGACCTTCCATGAAGAAGGACATAACCACATGAGGATAAGTCCCATATACAGTGATGATAAAGTAATAGGTTCACCATGTTAAAGGAAGAAATGAGTATTGCCACCTAGCTAACCTCTCTTACCTTACGTATTTGTTTTGGGGTTTGTTTGTCTTATTCAAGGAGTTAAAATTAGAGTAAAATTTAAAATGTTTATTATCACATTTGAGCAGTAAAGACCCCTGAGAGGGCCCCCAGTATACGACTGGGGTTCTTGGTCTAGGACCAAGCTGTTAAAGTCCCTAGATAAGCCTAGGGCCTCTGGAAATGTCCAGGGTACCCATGCATACGGCATGGGTTGATCCTTGGTCTCTGACCTTGGTGGATAAGACCCCAGAAAAAGTTCTGGGGCTACTTGATCCTATCAAGTATTTTGATGGTACATGACCTTCCATGAAGAAGGACATAACCACATGAGGGATAAGTCCCATATGCAGTGATGATAAAGTAATAGGTTCACCATGTTAAATGAAGAAATGAGTATTGCCACCTAGCTAACCCTCCCTTACCCTTGCATGTTTGTTTTGGGGTTTTGTTGTCTTATTCAAGGGTTAAAATTAAAGTAAAATTTAAAATGTTTATTATCACATGTTTAAATTTAAATTTAAACATGTGATTTTATTTGTTTTATTCTAACCCTTACCCTAGCCTAAAACTATAAAAGAAACCCCTACCCCTCTCATTCTTATACTAGATCTCATTCTTTGTTTTTATTGTGAGAGATTTTCTCTTCAAGCTGCGGCCCCCTTTTTTGTTGAAGTTTCCTCTTGCTGCGGCCTCCCTTGTGACAGCTTGCAGCTGCCCTCCTCTGCAAACATTGGCTGAGGTCCCTGTGATGATTCGGTCTAGGTTTTGGCCCCCAGATTTGTTGCAGTCCACTTCTGTTTTGAGAATGCTTCAAGGGTTATAGCAGATCGGCCCCTTGAGGCTCTTTTTGTGGTGATGCTATCTGCTGTAGCAGACCGGCCCCTTATGGACCCTTGCTGTGATAGATCGGCCTCTTATGGCCCCTTTGCTGTGGTGTGACTAGGGTGCGGCACCTCTTGCTGTTGCTGTGTTGAACCCTTAGGGTACGGCCCCTCACCTCTTGCTGTTGCAGTGTTGAGCCTTTAGGGTGCGGCCCCCTTTTGCTCCTGCTATGATGACTCTTAGGGTACGGCCCCTCTTCCTGTTATGATGAGCTTGTAGGGTGCGACCCTTTAATTATTGTGTGGACTGACAGTGGTGCAGACTTTCCTCATAACAGTTGTGAGGGTTGATTATGGAGTGGCCTCTCCTTGTGACTTCTGTGTAAGCTGACTGTGGTACAGCCCCTCTTCTTTTACTGCTGGGATATGACTGTGGGTGCCATCTTTCATTCCTGCTGTGGGGGTTTGTTCTTGTGTCCAGACTGTGATCTTTTCTTTTGACTATTGGCTTTCCTGTATAAAGGGTCTTTGTCCATAATATCTATGTGCAAGGGTTTGTATGCATTCACCTACTGTTAGTGTGAGGGTTTGATAGTGTGAGGTCTTTGTGGCCCTATACCYTTGGTGGCAAGAAAGTTTCTTCATCTATTGGCAAGGGATCCAACCTATAAGGTGGATCCTTGAACTGAACCTTTGTCTGAGCATAATTCAAATGGTTCTTCATCCTTCTTATTGGCTGTGACTTCTTCAGAGGTAAGGATCAGAACAAGGTATGCTATCTATCCACCTTTTCAGATCTGGAATATTGTTTTGAGTTCTATACAGTCTGATCAATCTAGATCTATGTTCCTGCATTAACTATTATTAGATCTAAACGATATATCAAGTTTTCTTCTCTGTTTCTACAGTTTGACTGATGGTTTAATGATCAGATTAGTTATGAGTTTAGATCTGTGTGCTTCTATCTATGTTAAGTTCAGATCTGCATGTCTTTATCTACGCTGAGTTTAGATCTGTTGTCTCTATCTATTTTGAAGGTAGATCTGTATGTTTCTATCTAAGTTGAGTTTAGATCTGAAATTGAATTCAGATTTGTATTACAGTCTTACTCTTTAGATATCCTAGATCTGTACAAGTAGTAAAGATTGATATCTACACTCTAAATCTAGTTGTTTTACTCTTTAAATTTTAAAAGATATCACTGTTATGCTCTACTACACAAATTCCAACAGCTATGTTCTTTTCATGGTAGTAGATCATCCTTCCAGGTTTAATTTCGCAGATCACTGATTGTTGGGCAGATCTTTAAACCATTTTCAGATGTAATAAACAGTCACAATGCATGGGATCTTAACATGGATACCTGATTTCATTATAAAGAGAGGCACTGTCAATGTAAAACACAAAAGAACTCAAGCAATACAATGAAGATGTCGAAGGAGACCGAGGCATGAAATTGATAGCAACAGAGGCAGGCTTGACTCAGGTCTGATAGAAAACAATTATAAGAGATTTAGAATACCTTCGGAGGTAGTGGCAGTGTCAAGAAAAATTAATTTGCAGATATGACATGCAACGCTCGTTCCTGATATTTCTTTGGCATATGTGTAATGACTTCAACTCATTTATCCCCATGCAGTAGACAACATGGCTTCTTCGCATAATTGTTGGATCCTCTTTCTCCATGCACATCTCGGCACCATCATCTCATGCCATGGACTACAAATATTGAACCTCTCATGGATGACTATCACAGAGGGATTATCAGGCCTTTAAGACTAAAGGACACTCTGATACCATGTTAAGAATTGAGCACAAGAAAGATGAAACAAGAAATAGCAGAAAAGGTGCTAAGCCATTCTATATTGCACATTGTATTGAGCTCATGATGTGAATTTATAGTACATAGATAGGACCACTTCTAGATCTAGATCTCACTGACAACTCATCAGTGGTTTACAACTCATATCAATGTGGTCTAGGACTTTGTGATTGTCTAGGGACTCACAGTCTAACACTTTCCAAGTGTTTATGTTTTGTTCATGGTATCTAAGTCGATACTCTATCAAAGTGGTGATAAGTGCATGTTTGTTATGAACATAAATATACATATACCATAGATATTCATAACATAATAATTAATAAATAATAATTATTAATAATGAAAGGTCATGTCTCAAAGGACATGACTATTGGTAAAGGGCACCCATGCGTGGGTATATAAATGAGCCCTCATTCTCAATTGTAATCATCTTATATCTTACTATTCATTCTTATTACACATATATTTGTCCATATGGATTTGATTACTATATTCCAGATATTTTGGATTATTTGTGCGTGACGAACTTTGTTCGTCTCATTTGGTATCAAAGCTTTGTTTTCCTGATCCCGGCCTTTGGCCAGTTCTTTATCAGAACTTGTCTGATCCGGTTTTTAGCCAACCCCATCGTTTCAGAGTTTCTCTGAGAAAATTGGTCTTTGATCACCAATCAGGCCTTTGGCCATCAGAAAATAAATAAATAAATCATTAATAGAAAAATATATGAATTAAAATAAAATAAAAAATATATATATATAAAAAAAATATAAATAAAAAACTCCCAGCAAAACCCCGGCACACACCCCCCGTAAACCTAACCCCGTAACACCCACGTAACCTCTCCCGCAGCCCCCCTCTCCCCCTCTCCCACAGCCCCCCCTCTCCCCCTCTCCTATTTCCGTAAGACCCAACCCCATACAC
>SNQJ01S0162329.1:0-21472 GCA_010110895.2 Picea sitchensis
TAGTACTTATTCACAACAATATACGTTAGATTCAACAGATCAAGCACTAAGCATCTCATATATCAGATCTAATGTTCATTCATTCATCAACAACACAGAGCATGACTAGATCTACTTAACCACATCAAGAACTTAGCCAAGAAAGAGATACATACATAAGAGAGAAGCACAAAACACTATACACACAGTTACCGTGGTTCACTCCCACCCTAGGGCTACATCCACAAAGTCTTCTTTATCTTATCTTGGTCAAGCAGTTACAACACAGAGCTTCAACGACCCTTACTTTGCACAGGATAGAAGATCTGCGCAGCGTGCTAGATCCTTCTTCCTTTCTCTTCAACATCAGACTATAACAACCTGCACTTAGCTTTCTGATCTCATGCACAGAGCACTCTAAGATACATCCAATCACACAGATCCCATTACTAGCACTAAGCTTTCATTCATACATCACACAAATGTACTACATTACTATCTCCCCTATCTTACTATCTATATTGCCTATTTATAGATTACAAAATGGGCCTAAACGTGGGTAAACCCACGGACCGACATCTCTCTCCTGTTACATCAACCCAAAACCCTAAAATGGACCCCAAAATAGGTCTTGATTCCTTATTTTCTACTTCGCGTTGCGCTCCTTCCTTGGCAAGTTGTCGCAGTCCCAAAAGTGGTTGAGTAAGACCAAGTACTCTTCAAAACTTGGTCAAGGGCCAATAGGTCCCTAACACTCAATTGTGACTCGTCCCGAGTCACTCAGGTCTGACCAATTCCGCTTCGAATGCCTTGAGCTTGGCTTGAGCGGCTTCGACCTGCTGCAATGCGAAAATCTCTTGTTCAGTAAATTCCTGGAGTACTGTGTCATTGAGCGGTCCTTCCAGGTGTTGTTCTGCAGTGATGACACCCTGTTCGAGTTGAGCTCCCTGGCTTTCAAGTTCAACGAACAATTGGCATGCCTTCTCTTGGAGTGGTTGCAGTCGTTGAGAAACGTCCATTACTTTACTTTGCAGCGTGTGTACTTGTTGTTGGGCAGTGCATTGCTCTGCGACCTCTTCGTTCTTTTGACTGGGGTCACAGACTTCAGTTGTGCTTGTAGCACGTCTGCGTGTTGCTTTGCTTCGTGGAGTTGTGCCTCCAATGTCTGCAATTCTGGATTCTCTGTGAAGGTTTCATAGGTCTGGGCACTTCTGGTGCTTAGCTGCCTACATTCCGAAGCCAAAGTTTTTAATCGGTCGACTGCGCTTCGAGAAGTGGCTTCTCTTAGATCTCTTATCTCTTGGGGTCTCTCAGGCACGGTGCAGAGCTCCAGATCCGTGATGCGCTGTTTAAGTTGCTGGATTACTTCTTCCAGTTGGGTCACCTACTGTGGAAGATGATCTTCCATCTTCACTTCTATGATTGTCACAGAGCACAGTGCCTTGTGAACTCTTTCTTGTGTTTCAAGTTGCTCTGCTAGCAACTGGTCCTTGCTCTGCTGTAACTGGGCTTTTTCCTCCTCCCATTTCTCTTGTAATTCAAGCTTCTCCCGTTCTTCCTTTCTCCGTCGCTCTTCATGTGCGTTTTGTGCTTGCACCAAAGCCTAGGTGGCTTTTGCTATGTCTTCTTGAGCTCGTCGAAGGCGAGCTTCGACTTTTTTGGTGAACTGGCGTAACTGTGTGGGCTCATTCCCTGTTCTTGATATTTCCATTGTTAATGGTGTCGTAGAAGCTGCTTCGCTGGACTGAAGTGTCTGTTGCGCTTCTTTGAATTCACCCGTGATCCAGCAGAATAGTTCCTCCTGCTTTGCTTCTTGTTTTTTTGTGAGCTCTAATGAGACATCATTCAACGCGGCAATTAAAAAGTCAAAATCATTTAGGTTAAGCGTAGTATTAAGTGTGGTCCGGATGGCCTTAGTTTTCTTTTTGGATGAGGGCCTCGGTGGGGTAATCTTCATTTTCTTGGAGGGATCTGCCTCGTTTCTAGGCGGGGTAACCTCGCCTTTTCTCTGTTCAACTTCTGTGCCCCCTAGTTCTTCATCGTCACCTCCCTTCGCAGGTGAGAGCAAAGAAGTCTTCGTGGATGTGCTGTGGATATCTTAAACTTCCACATCCTTCTTAGTCTTGCGCGGTCCTGGTGTATCTGGCATAGCTTCAGGGCTATCTACGTCGGACATCTCTGCGGGGTATACTGCAACAAGGAGGTCTGTCGACCATTCCTTGGTAATCTCCTCCAGGTCATCTTCTGTCAGCTTGTAATATGACTGGAGTTGTCATTTGTGCTCATCTGTGTGCGCTGTGATGTAGGTGAAGTGACGATCTGTGTTGAATTTCATCAAAGGTCAAAACCTATGAAGAGTGTTGGGTGTAATGCGCAGTGTAGACTGAATGACATTCCTCAACTGAATGTAGTATGCATGGAAGATGACATTGGAATACCATTGTTTGTTCATGTCACTGGAGTACCACAGCGTACAGAACTTTGCGGCCAGGGGTTCGAAGGGTTTGATCTCCGAAAACGTGGCTCCCTCGGGCAGTTCCCACGCGATGAAGGTGATGAGTATGAGAAACCAGCTAAAGTGGAACTCATACCCTTGGTCCTGTGCTTGTCTACAGTCAAGCTCTATCTAATATATGAGGTATTTCGCCTAGTTCATTTGTAGACCCTCCGCGCACTTCCCTGCGAGGTCAACTACAAATCCAGTCACCTGTGTAGGTTTGTTTTTTCGGACTAACTTGCCTGCGATCAACTGAAAACCAAAGCATACTGCTTCATTCTCAATGGAGGCTACCTTTTAACCTCGTGTGCCTTTCTCCAGATCGCCATATGTGTCTTTTATTCATTGAGCGAGAGCACGATCTGTGGTCTTTCCAGGGTAAAATTCCTATGGGTCAGGGCCCTGCATACTTAGCCTAGTGATCCGATTGATCAGAATCAGATCCACGGTGATGCACCGATCCAACTATAGGTATCCTCCGTGGTAGCAGGATAACAACAGTCGAACACATGCATTTACTTCCTGATGCCTCCAAAAATGTGGAATCTTCATTACGTTGAGGAGGGTTGACTGCGCAAGGTTATGGGTCCATTGTTGTGGTACAATCTTGGGGTTCTTTCTTTTTGTAATCGTCAAATACCTATGCGGGGATAACATACTATATACCTTGCGATCTCCAAGGTTAAAATCACTGAATTTCAGCGAGGTGAGCTTCTCCTGGTCAGCATGAACTGCACGCACCCCTTTTGGGAGGTACACAGTGACTACAACATAGTTGAAGTCTCTGGGTACAGAGTCTCGATTCACTGGTCCGCTTAGTGGTGGGATATATTTAGGCAAGATGCTTGGGATTATCTTCACAGTGGCGAAGTTATTTTCGAGCTTAGATCGTCTTTCCGAAGGTGGTCGGGATGGTCCTGCTCGAGCAGTGGAAGGGGAAGCTGGCAGTACGCCTGAGGACGATGCCTGTACACCTGTAGACATTCCGCGTTTTGACATGACTCTCTCAGCCATTAAATCAATTAGAACTTCTTCAACAATTTTCTCAGTAGTGTTGAACTCGTTCGACATACAAACTTGGGTCAGTTGGCTCGAGTGCAAAAGGAATTCAGAGACGATAGTGAATAGTAAGGCAATGATCTCAGGGCAAGTAAATCTCAGGGTTTGCGCTCAGATTCTCAGTTAGAAAAAAGTATTCTCGGTGCGTGGCGCGTCAGGTTAAGTAGGCAATCTTAGCAACGGCCTGCTTGCAACGGACATGGGGCCTTCATTAACTCTGTTCTATCCATTATGGTACTATCCAACGGTCTAGTGGTAACCCATAACTATTTTTTGATTCGTTCGGAGCGACGGTCGAACAGGTATATCGGTTCCAATGGCTATATTGCTTCATCGTGGCAAAGTACTCTATGTCGTCGTTATGATATCTCAAAGAAGCTCCCATTCTGCAATTCTTCTTGCTGCGAAGTGTCCTCTAGAACCTCTTGTAACCTTACAGTATTAGCCCTTTTATTTCTTAACTTCCTAGCCTTCTTCCCAGTGAGTTTCGTCTCAGTAATGTTTTTACCATTCTGATGTTTATCTTCTGTGGTCTTAGTTACTTCGCGCTGTGGAAAATCTTTCTTAGGGTTCCTTGATAATACTTCTTCTGTATCAAAAATAGGTAACTCGATCTTCTGCGGATCCTCAGGTGTTCTCTTATCTTCGACATCGGAGGTACTAATATTAAATATCCGCGATCTGCTCTTCTGTTCTTCAATCAAGTGCGCGATCCTTCTAGTCATAAAGTCTTTTAACTCTTGCTTCTTCTATTCCAACACTCTCTTCTTCTCTTCCTCTGACCTGTTCTCTATCAATCCAGTTTTTTCCTATGAACATGGTAAACGGGGCGCTGTCTTCAACAAATTTAATGATCTCAAAGTCTTCCTCCGTCGAAGTTCCATTGACAATCATAGGTATCCGGGCGAGCCTTGCACATAGGTTTACTAGATTTCCTCTGAAGAAACTTGTTCCTCCTAGGGAAGGGATCATGGTAGGCTTTCCTATAGCTTCCCAAGTTATTTTTGGTATAATGTTTACTTGTGCTTCTTCATCAAGAGTACATTCAATGTCAAAGTCCCCTATTCTTGCTTTGATTTTCTCCTTTTCTTTGAAGATCTCTGATAGCCTAACATGTTGGTGGTCATTCAAGGTATCTCTCATCTATAGCAATATCTTTTCTGATTCCTTCTGGGTTTCTGCTATAATCTTGGTCTCTTGATCTCCCTCAGGGTTTGCTTGTTCCATATTCAGCTTCTCAAGCCTAGCAATCATTCTAGGGAAATCCAATACTTCATGGTCCATAGCCTTACAATAGAGTCAACTAGGTCTTCTCCCAGAGAATTCTTTAGCAAGATGTCCCGGTCGTCTGCAACTATAACAGAGGGTTAATCCTCTCATCCGTTTAGATGTTCCCCAACTCCTTCTGTACTGCACACCAGGATCATGGTGGCTACCCTGCAAAAAACTTTTTATAGGAGCCTTCATCCACTTGTTAGTCCAAACATTCTTTTGATGCATAGGTATAACATATCTATCACTATACTTATCAGATCTATTCATATCAAACTTTATTTCATCTATTAATGCCCTAGTTTTGAAGCTAGGACAGAATCTATCAAACATATCTAGATCCATGCTTTAGAAACAATTTTTTTTTACCTATCTTACTTCTACAGAGCACAAAGCTTCCAGATCTAAAACTTTTAACTATTCTTACCTTTATCGAGGCATAGAGCTTACAAATCTTACCTTTTTCTTCACAGATATGACTTCTTTTCTTCAAATCTGACCTCTCTTTCTTCAGATCTGACTTCTTTTCTAGGCACAAAGCTTCACAGGTCAAACAAAACACTGTGCACTAGGGCAACAGATCTACACACAGAGCTTATTTCACACAAATCTTCTTCTTCTTCAGTTCCCAACAATCACAGTTCCAGGTCCCGACATCAGAACCATTTGTTGGCACAGGGGCATACCCAGGGTTCAACGCTCAAGAGCGCACCAACAAAGCCCTAACTACTGGCCCTTTCGGCAACACCTGCGAAGCAGATGAAATCTCACCCGAGGTAGAGGCAGGGGTGGTTGCAAGACTCAGGTGTCTGCAACCTTAGCTAGGAGACAGATCTGTGATTATCTTTCTTACAACGCACTTAACATCAGTTATTCCTTAACATACATTCATTAATATACTTCGCAGAAGTCACAGAGCATCGCAGTGAATACTTATACTAAGAATGATTCAATACTTATTCACAACAATACAGGTTAGATTCAACAGATCAAGCACTAAACATCTCATATATTATATCTAATGTTCATTCATTCATCAACAACACAGAGCATGACTAGATCTACTTAACCGCATCAAACACTTAGCCAAGAAAGAGATACATACATAAGAGAGAAGCACAAAACACTATACACATAGTTACCATGGTTCACCCCCACCCTGGGGCTACGTCCACAAAGTCTTCTTTATCTTATCTTGATCAAGCAGTTACAAAACAAAGCTTCAACGACCCTTACTTTGCACAGGACATAAGATCTGCGCAGCTCGTTAGATCTTTCTTCCTTGCTCTTCAACATCAGACTATAACAACCTACACTTAGCTCTCTGATCTCATGCACAGAGCACTCTAAGATACATTCGATCACACAGATCCCATTACTAGCACTAAGATTTCATTCATACATCACACAGATATACTACATTACTATCTCCCCTATCTTACTATCTATATTGCCTATTTATAGATTACAAAATGTGTGTAAACATGGGTAAACCCACGGGTCGACATCCATTTCCCATTACATAAACCCAAAACCCTATAATGGACCCCAAAATAGGTCTTGCTTCCTTATTTTCTGCTTCACATTGTGCTCCTTCCTTGGCACGCTGTCGCAGTCCCAAAAGTGGTCGAGTAAGACCAAATACTCTTTAAAATTTGGTCAAGGGCCAACGAGACATTATCCAAGTTCAAAGGGAGGTGGCTTATGTATTGGAAAAGGAACCATTGATGCACCAATGTGGGGGTGAAATAAAGGATGCATGCTTCGAGGTGCTATGTATCAACACAAGAAGAGGGAACTTGCAAAAGTGTGGATTGTCATGTATAAGTGATATGAGGAGGCACTGGATATGATAAGGCGAGGTAGGGCGATGAGAACTTAGGTGTAGCTATTTTCACGAGTGAGAGAGTGCAAGGGTTCCGGTTGGAAGAATTAATGGGGGGCCCAATTTTTTGTCTTAGATAGAGGTTAAGATAAGAAAATTGGGAGGTTGTTGTGGGGCACAAAAATGGTGACACATTGGGAAAATACAAAATCTCTGCTAGTCTTTCCTAACTGATAAGCAAAAAATACAAATAGTCATGAAATTTGCTTTTAAGTTAAATTGTTTTTGGGAATAATGCGTAACAATTACCCGAATGATTCCATCGTGGTGGGCTCACTGTGATACTTGCATATTGACTAGGAGATTTCGTCTGTTGTAAATGGAGGATGAATGATGATGAATTTTATTTCCTTAAACTATGTCGACGATCCGAGTTGGTATCCCCATCTTGGGGCTGATATAGGTTTGGGACAAATAAATATTTTTCACCAGGTGCGTATATAAATATATTTCATGTGTTGCTCCACTACCTGTGAGAATCCATAGCCCCGCTAGAGTCACCACGACATCACAGATATTGCTTCGCTTCCAACGAGCGTCCATAGCCTTGACATAGATCTCTGCATGTCCCTTAGTCCAGTTAAACTTTCCTTTCCATTCCTTCCTGACTTATTTAGTGCATGCTTAGCATTCGGTGGATGGGGAAAGTGATGGCATTTTTAGCCTGATAGGGGATAACTGCCAGCTTTTGATATTTATTTGTATATTTTCTACACTTGGTTACATAGAGATATCCCTTTTTGGGTTTTTAGCCTTTAGACTTTGACACTTCACCTTTCACGTGAGAAGCTACTTAATGTGTGGATGGGTTCTCCATTACATAGGATATGCTTTCCAACCAATGTGCAAGAATGACCATTGATTAACCATTATGCTCAATCATGGTTTAACTGTTGTCACAACATCATGTTATTAGATAAATCCGTAAGTGCAGACACAAACCGATCTCCCTAGATCCACCTGGATCTAGAACAAAGCAAGACAGGATAATACTCTTTCCCTAGATCACGACTATTGAATGAACTAGGAGGAAAGAACAAGTTACGTTCCTTATAATCGCTTCCTATGGTCTTTGTTGCTCCTGCTGCGCTTCAGTGCTCTTGTGCAGTCAAGACCAAGACAACACAAACCAACCAAAGTGAAGAAAGCACAATCTCTTCAACAGTCAATCTATGTATATGATCAAGGAGTTATACAATAAAGTGGAATTAACTTTATGGGAAAAGGGACATATTACTGTATCATATTGATGGAAAGTAAAGACTACAACCTGAGCCTTGATGTTGCAAACTTCCTTTCGATGGCTCTTGACTCTGACACACACACTTTCTCACTTGCATGAAGAAGATCAACCACCTTTGATAAATTTGTTGGAGTTCTTAGCTGCTGTAGCATCAGTCCTTCACACAATTCTTTTCACTAATTCTCCAATGAATCTCTTGCTTGTTTTCTTCTAACATTTTCCATGAGAATTCCCTCAATATATAGGAGAGAATGGATTAGTTACTTGGATAAGAATGATCCCAAAATATCAGGGAATCCAGTACTTAGGTAACCATTCGAATGCCATCTCATCCTTCTAGAAGATCCCCTTCTAGAAGCTTCGAGAATTCATCTTTTTCCCTTCTTTAGAAAGAGTTTGCACCCTATCAATACAACACAGTGCGAACTTCTCGCACCCTGTCTTAAGGCAGCCTGCGAGAATCATGCATTCTCGCAAGCAAATATACTATCAGCCTGCGAACAGTCCTAAAAAATGTGATTTCTGGAAAGAGATGAAGGTAACTTTTCTCAGAAAAAAGTTCTAATGAAGAGCCTAAAATACACCATCATCAATACATCATCATGATGACCAAAATTGTGGGTAACACATCCCCAAATAGTTCTGATTCATTTTCAAACAAAGACCCCTAATTCCGCTCATGAGCTAGGAAATAAATGGAAGCCGATTTGTGCATGCTTCCAGTGTGAAGGTGCTGCATGTGAAAGACAAACGAAGGTGAGAGGTCTGTATGTCATGAAATATAATTAGAGGTCATAAGACAACAAAATTGAAGAAACAAATTGTTTTAAAGGGAAAAGATGATGATAAAAGAATGGAAAGAAAAATGTTGAATTAGGAGAGATGGCGTATTCAGGGTTAAAGATGAATTCGGTCGAATTTCTTGCTGCAACTAAAAATCAAGCCTTTCAGATGAAAGATGATCAAGAATAGGTAATTAGGAAATGCAATTGACTGGTAAAGAAATTATACATTGAATGTTGCCAACAACTTAGAGGATATTCACACATTCCGATCAGCTAGAAGTTTGTAGCCTCTTGAAACGATTAGTCCATGTGAAAGCTAATACTTGTGATATTTCATTCAGATAGGTTTCAGTGTTGGCACTATTTGATAATTACACCTCTCATCAATATTTTCTTAATACTTCCAGTTCAGTTGTACAACCTTGTGCTTCAATGGGGAAGGGGTTAGTCAGAATCCCACTTTGTTGTCTATTAGATTTCTTTGATTTGGCCTTGCGAGACTTTCACTTCCTTTCCACTTTTCCAAGATTTAGAACTGATGTTACATCATGATATGCTTAGTCAACCACAATTATGATTTTTCATGATCAATTCCAACCTTCTTAAGACGTGTGTCATTATCAAATCTTGTCTTTATGTTCAAATGGATATATATTTCCATGATCAACTTCGGAAAATCTTTCTGAAAAATCCTCACCACAATAATTTGAAAACGATAACCAAAATATGTCTGGGTGTATGATATCATGCCATGAGTATCACCCATTTCATTTGTCGGGAGACAGAGTAGACTTGATCTTGAATACTGGTTTGTTTAGTGGAATTTCTCCTTTCGGGCAACAAATAACTATAGCATTAACGATCACCCATTCTGCCCTAGAAAAAGTGTGCTTGAGAGACCTTTGCTTGATCAATATCCGTGAGATAAAACATAATTATGATTAAATTATCAGAGGGAAACTGACACTTAATGACATGTTCCTCGAAGATAAGCACATCTTCTATCAGGGAGTCACAATCACTTCAATGATTTTGTTCAATAGACACAATCCTTAGCAAGGTTGTGAATAATTGATGTAATTTCTTAAATCCAATCTCAATCTTGGCCAAACTATAAATCATTCCCCAACAAATGTTCTTTAGCATTTTGGGGTATCTGAATGCTCAACTATCAATGTCCAGGTAAATGTTGTTGAGACAAGTGATTTTTTCAATTGAACCTCTTGGAGAATTCCTGCACATGGTTTCCTCATGAAGATGGAGGAAAACCAAGATTAAGCCAAACTTTTAGTTAGAGGAAAACAAAAATAAATAAATGAAAAACAAGAAATATTTGATGAAAAGCGACTTGAACTGCAAACTAGACTAATCACGGCAAGTGATATTTATTGAAGTGATAAAAAAAAAAACAAAGTCTATGCTAAAACTGGAAAAGACATCAACATCTAAGTTATGAAAGCATAAAGTAATAAAAAATACTATGCTAATCCTATTCCTAACCTAAACTATATTGGCTAAAATAAGGCTAGGTGTAAGCGTAGTGCTAGTGAAGCCAATCGAACAACTCCAAACCTACAATCATATATTGGTTGAAGGCCAATTGGAGAGAATGGAGTAGTGAGGGATGCAAGATTGGAAGAATTGATTCATGTGAATCTCCACTCAACAAATTGAATTTGGCATTGTTATGGTTCATGATGCATGTAGACATGTAGGATCCCTCCAACCGAGATTCGATTCCATCATAAAATTTGCAAGGATCACTATATAATTGTTGCATGGAGTTAGAAAGTGAGTGATGTACTTGACGAGACTCACAAATGAAATTTATGTGCAATGTAATATTTGAAGGAGTCTCAGAGTGGGTAACAACATTCATTCTAGAAATTGATATGAGACAACGAGAACTTGACATAATCATTAGATGAAACTGAAGTGCCTCATTATCTTTACAGATCTCCCTATACATTTCACATCTTCCGCATGCTGAGGGAAGACTGGATAATTGATTGTTGGAAGGAAACATTGAGCGAAAAACAACTCCAAAGCCTCTCCTATGACATCAACGAAATCATGTGAGGAGTGCTGGAGTATTGGGATAGAATCCATGGGTAAGTGATGTATCTTCTCCCAGGGAGTAACATGTAATTCTAGAGAAAATTGAGATGACAAATGTTCTTGGATCAGTTTAATTTTTTCTATGCTATGCGTAGTGATGAGCTGTTCGTTTTCTATGATTTTTTCATAAGGATCAATAAACTTATGGTGCCCTGCATACTTTAGATTTTCAATGATTAACATATGTTCACCAAGGTTAGAAATATTAGATTACGTATGATCAATGAGTGATAGTTTGATCCTTTCATTCAATTCTAGGTCTAGAAAGTAATTATCAAAAAGAGGGACATCAAAATCAGACTGTGATTCACCATGTTCTGAAAAATTGAATCGCAAAGGACTTTCAAAGGGATGCATTCCAGATGAAGTATTGTTAAGGATGAGTTCTTGATCGATCAAGGTTGGACACTCTTCTTGATATAGTATATCATTCAATGTTTCATTGCTAAAGGAGTAATGTGAAGAGTGTACTGTATGATAGGAAAATGGATGCTCATGTGGATGATTATTATTGAACAAATTTGTATACAGTGCATGGAGCTCTTCATATGTTGAAGATGATGGGATTTATTCAATGAAAGGTTCATCACATACCATAGTATGATCATGATTTTCAGAAGGGGGATCGTTACATGGTTCACACTTCGGGGCTACAGGGTCTAGGATTACTGATAAAGATTTTGTTACAGATGTGTTAGAGTGCTGGTTGAATATTATGCCCCCTATATCATTTATGGTCGGATCTGAATTTTGTGAATAGGAGATGGCTTGATCGTTCAGATCACATTCTTCATAAATAGAGACGAGACATGAAAACCAATCAAATATTTCTTAGCTTGAACATTCATCACTTTTAGAAAATATATAGTAAATGTGTGTGACTCTTCGAAATAAATCATTCTCAGATTCATTCCTTAGCCTACATATTTATGTTAGTTCATCAACGAGTTTGTCATAAACATAATTTTCATGAGAAACGATAAAAAATTCCATGAATTGTTTCCAACTATGGATCAATTTCGTTGGCAATGTCCTAAACCATGCTTTAATTCTCCCTTCGAATGAATAGTAGACACATTTCATTGTCTTGACAAATCTTAAAGTTTCGTCGAGCAATGTCAAATTGTTTGAGATGTGTGAATGCAAAGACATGCCCTTCACCATCGAATTTGGGGTTTGACAAGAGATTGACTGTCTTGACTGAAATGGACTTGGTGGGTCTCGAAAGACTTAAAGGGTCATCCCATACAGAGGTATGGAGAGGAGCCATGGGCTGGTTAAGATTGAAATGAAATGAATTCACATGGGCAGACTTGTCATCCGACCCTCCTTCTAGCGCCAATTATGTTGACGGGTCTAAATTTTCCCGAAAACACTGAGGAGTTCTCCTCGGCAAGAAGTCCCAATTAGACCTCTCACCATTTGGAATAGGGAACCGATCCAGATTCTCACCCGACAACCATTGTTGGTTTGGTTCTACAGGTTGCGGCCTGGTCCACCGATGAGGGTGAGTGATGTGTGGTTGTGCAAATGAAAGATGTAGATGAAGAATATCTAAATGCAGGACTAATCTAATTCTAATATAAACTATCCTAGCTAGGAGCAAATTAACGTAAGTGAATGTGCTGTGGCATGAAACTAACTCTACCAATAGCTTCACCCAAATATCTGAAATGAAGAAATAAAGTCAGATAACACATGCACATGAATATATAACCAGAATAGTTTAAGTCACTATATCACATACATTAGCAACTCATTCGCTCAGGACATGTAATATGAGAAAGAATGACAAAACTGGAAGAAGACATATATTGCATCATAATAGTCCATAAACAAACATGCTCTTACAAACCATCTGAACAACAAACATTCTGCTTGAAATAGTTCACAAAAAAACAACAAGACATGCAAGTCCTTCTCTCAGTCAAAAGTTGGTCCTGAGGGCTTCTCCATATTAAGAGTTTCAACAATAGTACATAAAAACTCTTAGGACAACTCTCCAATTTTAGTTGACACTATATTCCCGAAGTAGTTTAGAGGTGTACAATGTTTGAAGAGACAAAAGCCCATTTCTTTCGGTTCTATTCTAGTATTTATTGAGGTTCAATAATGCCTTTGGCCTTTTGTCTCTCTCCGTGACTTTTAATATTCCAACTTTTGTCCTGATCCTCTTTGTGTTGATGAGTAACAGGGACAATGGTTACATTTTGAATTTGTCTCCTAGTGCTATTGGGCCGTCATGGATTTCTACCATATTTTCCTTGCGCATCATGAAGACTGGCCTTAGGTATGGGGGCATCTTCGTCGTAGGGTTTACAATCTATATTCAGTAGTTCGAGCTTGGTTCCCCTCACTACTTTTCATTGCTATAACAATTGACATCATTTTACCGTTATATTTTCTTTGGTTGTAGATCACATTTCAAGAGTGTGTCTCCCTCTTGGCATGGGCACCTAACACTGTTCAACATACAATAGACGAGAGTAAATCCAAATAAGCCATCAAAAATGATCATTATAATGTATATGAATGCGGCATAAAATAATTGAAGTATCATTTATAAACTTCCCTGAGTTCGATTCATGGTTCCTCTGCTCGCGGTAGAGTTATGGTGTTCTTCGAGGTTGTCAACAAGGTGTCAGATATTAATACAAAAATAATTATACCATAGGTGAGTAATTTCTCAAATAATATAACTAGGAAGTTGTATAGCTCGAAGACACCTTTCCAACAATATAAAGAACCTGCAAAACATACAACAGAGTCAAAACTTATGGCCATTTTACGAAAGACAACTTTTCATATTTTGGAGGAGTTATTAGTAACTCCTCCGATGTGAAATACGTATACCATGAATTAGGAATTTATCAAATAATATAACTAGAAAGTTGTAGAACTCGTAAATACCTTTCTAGCTGTATAAATAACATATAAAACAGACACCCATGTCAAAAGTTATGGTCAATTTACAAGAGAAAATTTTCTTAGTTTTGGAGGAGTTAGTACTAACTCCTTTGACTTGTATCAGAGCGTTTTGAACTAACTCCTCTGATATGTATCAGAGGAGTTTGTTCTAAATCTTCCGATATGTATAAGAGGAATTGAAGGGAAATATTCCAAATCACTTTGGAGGATTCAAAGGGAACTTCTCCTTCTGGGGAAAGCAAAATTGGAAAAATTCCAAGTGTTGATGTAATACCCATGTTTCCCCCAACTTTTAATTAATCATTAATTATGATCACCATGTTGTGGCATGAGAACAATGTATGTTTTTTAGATTTCCAATAAATTACTATGGGAGTGAAGCCTCGAAGTACTGGCCATGATATCACTAGAGGAAAGAGTGAGGAAACTGTGGAGAGGGTTCATTATGTCAAATTGACCCAAATTTCTCCTTGCTAAAATAATAAGCCTCATCCTGATCCCAAGGAGAAGTCAGTTAATGAAAGAAGGACTCATGGTTTAAAGATCAAATACCCCCTTAAATGGAAGCATGGAGGGTCTGGCTGAGGAGGCAGAAAGTTGTCAACCCGAAGTACCACAGAGGGCAGTTTTTCTTGCAGGCCCAGATTAACTCGAGTTTCCTTCTGACAGAAGGAACATGACAGGTCCAGAACTTTCCTGAAGAGGAGAAAGGCGTGCAAGAATACACGCAAATACAGACAATAGGAGACACATGGGAAGAGAAAATATCTCCGAGAATTTATAGGAGAACGCGACCCGAGCAGGAGACTGGGAGCTTGATGTTGAGGAGGCATCTGATAAACTTCACAGACATCGTGACAAAGAAAGAACCTCTGAGAAACTATGAAAGTTCCCTAGTGATATCATGGTTTGGCATAGGGGTGGCCAGAGTGCTAAGAATGAATTTCTCTGAGCCTATGGTTGGGTGGAGAGGTGAACACCTACAATTAGTCAGTAGGTGATCGACTGTAATAGATGAGTATTTTTATGCCCTGTATACTAGAATTGAAATGCATGATTTAGTTATCTGTAAATGTGATAACTTGTGCCTTGTGTGAAATTGATGATAATGGTGTTTACTATCCTTATATAAAGTATTGCATTTGAATGATTCTAAGGTAATAAGATTGGCCTATGGTCTAGTCAGAAAAACCCTTGAGGTGTTTTCCAGGGAATCACCTCATAGTTCCAGAGTTGGAGAAGACTTTATGGGACTGCCACAGTCTCGTTGATTCCACAAGATTACCTTGTCCCTGAATTAGAAATTATGTCCAGTGACTAGAAGGTGAACCCTTCAACCTAGCCACCTAGGAGACCACAGGTTCATGCCCCGACCTTAATCAAATCTGGCTAAAGGTTGAGTGTAGCCCCTAGAATTCAATAAGGTTCCATATGACCCAGGTTTGGAAACCCCTCGCTAAGCCCAAAAGGAGTGAAGCTACTTTGGCTTCGAAACTTCGAGAATTCGAATCTCTAGAACATATGACTTCACAACCCTCAAAAACATCCGAAGGTCGGAGTTGCGAATTGATGAGGGTCGTGGATTTGGGAATCTATTGGGAATCACTCTCAACCGTTAAATCAAACTTAGTGAATAGGTAGCGCTATGTACTTAGGCGAAGTCCCACTTAGGGAGAATAGAGGTGGTCTAATGCCAAAACTCCCGAATGCTAGAGTCATGAAGTTAATCTGGGCCGTTGAGAGTAGAAGGATGCATGTCCACAGATCAATGTTTATCCGGAAGTCTGGTCATATGGCGGTATCGAAGTACAAACACAAGAGCATGCAAGTTTCGTGAAGCTTTGAAGGCCGGAGTAAATCCTGCCCGTTGGCGTCAGGTGCACGTGGCGACAGATCGACTGTGGTTCGAAGTTCAACACTCAGAGAGATTTGAGTAGTGTTGTAGTTTGGGTTGAGATCTCCTGAAGGTTGGAGTAGATATTGACCGTCCATTGTAGAGTGCATGTGGACCATTGATCAGAGTTCTCTGCATGTTCGGAGTTCAAAACTTTGGAAGGAAGTGTGGTTCAAGGCGAGGAAACCTTCGAACACCGAAGTTACAAAGTAATGGAGGCCATCGATCTAGGGGTTACGTGGAAACACCTTGACCATGAGATTGAAAGGCATGGAAGGCTATCAGTCTGGAGTGACGTGGCAAAATGTTTTCATCTAGGGTGACGTGGACCCACAATTAACATGCCACGTGTCACCTGGATTCGTGTGTTCCGTAGACCCTATAGGCCCATTAATATGTGACACATGTCACTCACTAAAGGGGCCACATGTCATGATGCAGGAGCATCACCTTCAAAGTCAAAATGCAAGCGTGGAGGCAAAGGAACGACATCTTAGCATGACATAGTTTCAAATAAAAAATTAACTCATAATTAAATCAGGTTGTTGAGATATTTTGTAAACAACATTTTAAAAATGTAACTTGTTTGTAAAGTCATGAAGAACTGTAAGGGATTGCAGATATGAAGTGTTGACTCTTATCTGGCAATAATTGTTAGTTATTGTAATAGGATAGAGTAGGTAACCACTAAGAGTTTTATAGGATAGGTTGCAGATAGGACGAGGGAGCTCGTGGAGCTAGTCCTTAGATAGTTTTCATTGTTGCATTGTAAAAGTATTAGGAGATGATGAGATAGAGATCAGAGAGATCAGTAGAACAAAGTAGAGTAGAAGAAATACTATGTAATTTGTTTTCATGAAGGAATAGAACAGGCATAATTGTCCCAAATCCTTAGACTGTGTTCATTTAATGTGTGATTGAATGAGTGTGATATTCTGTGTGTATGGCTATTTTCATTTTCGTTCATGTATGATTGTTCAAGAGGTTGACTGTATGAGTTCATGACGAAACTGGATGAGTTTCAATTATTTCTCTTATGACACTTGTATGCAAGGTGTGAATCTCGAACGCAAAAAGTGTGTCGATTGTGTCTCAGAGTGACTCAGATAATTTCATAGAGAACAAAGGGAACTTAGACCAGGTTCAAGGTGTGCACAGCGTCAAAGAACGACCAAGCGTTGAAGAACCCAAAACATAGAATCGCCAGGTGGGCGAGAAGAATTTCTTTTCAAGAAATCCTTCGAATTGAGTTATCGAAATCTCGATAATGCAAGGTGTGTGTGGGAAATCAAAATCCATTTAAGGACAAAGCTCATAAGGGATAAAACTTTTCAGAAGTGTTAACAAGATCCAAGAATCAGACTCGTAGGAGGATAAAAGGTTCGAAACCTTTGAACACTTAGAAAATATTCTAAGTCACAGAGAGATCAAAAGCTCAGGAGAGAGGAGAGACAGTGGCCATTGGATCACAACATAATGGATCAATAGCCGTTTGATCAGGGTAAGGTGTACGAGCCTTAGCGCTTCACACACAAAAGAGAGAGAAACCTCACCAGGGTTGAGAATTGAGATTTCTGAAGCCCGAAGAGCCAGAAACCCGAAGTAGAATCTCTGTCGTCCGATCGCAGGAACAAATCTTAGCCATCAGATTATTCAGGGTAAAAATTCAAGCGTCAGATCGCCAAAGTGGATCTGATCTGTCATATATCATGAGTCCGAGAGGATGCAAGTTTGAAACTCTAGATTTCTGAAGCGCGAAGAGACGAAGGGTCGAAGCGAATATGGACCGTTGGATCCAAGAGGACACGTGTCGACAGGTCGAAAGATCCAAAGGAAGGCGAAGGTTGAAGTGTTGAAACACCCAAATCCCGAAGAGCCGAAGAGCCAAGAGCCATCGATCTATAGGTGGACACTTGTCAACAGATCGAGAGGTCCAAGTAAAGTTGTTGTGGACTTTCAGTTGAGAACTGAGACTGCCAAACGCCGAAGACCCGAAGTGATTTAGAACCGTCAGATTTAGGAGAGATGTGACATAGATCCATGCCTTCGGGTAAAGTCTCGAAGAAACCCTCGATCGTTAGATCAAGAGGACACGTGGCAGAAATATGCATACTTCGCAAGGAAAGAAAAGTTGAGAGTTGAAAAGTCTGAAGTCTGGATACGCGAGGGATCGCAACCGTTGATCCAAAGAGGACATGTGTCAGTGGATTAGAGTCTTCGGATAAAAGCCAACGAAGGAAAGGGTTGAAGTTTGATAACTTCGAAGTTCAAAGTTTCAAAGTGATCAACATTGTTGATTTCACGGGACAGGTGTCCACAGTTCGTCAGTTCCGGAGGATTGGAGTACGGAAGAAAGATGGGTTTGAGATTTCAAAACCCCGAAGTCCGGAATTGCGAAGAGATCATATCCGTTGATCTCAAAGGGATAGATCTGGCCCGTGGATTTGGAAGACGTAGATCTGAACCGTCAGTTCAGGAAATATCATCAAGATTGCGAGATCGACGATCCCGTAGCATTGCGAAGACAAGAGTTGGGCAGAGTTTAAAATATAGAGGGCGTGCCACAATCCAAACCATGGTTTCATCAAGAGGACACATGGAGTTTGGAGGAGCATTGCGGGTCCAAAAGTAGTTTGAATTCAAAACCACTTGTGACTGCACCTGCAATCGCGTGGTCATCGACTAAGGTCATATCATGAGAGGGCTTATCCGAAAAGGAGCTAATGCCCAACACTCTAAGATTTCGTAGGAAAGCGAAAGGGAAGGTCGCGGGTGCCATTAAACTTGCACCAACATGATGAAAGGACCTGTGTGTAGTCACAGAATGAGACCATTGAGGTTTCAAAGAGTCATTTGAATTGAGAATTGAAGATCCTTTGACTGGGAGGTCGTGTAGCCCTACAGGGGAGTAGGGGGGCTACATCATGTCACCTCTTCCCTGCTGCATATCACACCTGGCACTCACTGCTTAGTCCATTTGGTGGGAGGAGTATGAGGGACCCACCTGTATTTTCCCTTGTATCTAGTACAACACTACGTGTGGGAGTGGACCCTTCGAGAGTCCAGGACTTCGGGACTCCAGAGGTTTGGAGTGTGGTGGCGAGGATAAGTTCAAAGGCCCGAAGGCTGGAGCCACGTGGAGAGATTCTAGTCTCCTTTGGGAATTTGGGAGTTTGAAACTCCAGGAGAATTGAGATGTTAGAAAGTATGCTCCAAAAGGGCCAAAGGCCGGAGCTACATGGAAGAATTTTGGAAGTCTGGGAATTCAAGACTCTAGAGGACATGCGTTCATAAGAGAAAAGGGATGTTCAATGTCGAAGCACTGAACGCCGAACTCCCCTGCAACTTATGTGTCAAATGAAGATCAAATCCCGCTGTTGGATTGGATGGTGGATGGAATTCCACCATGGATGTAGGAGCTTGAGGATGGTACAAATGATATGGATCCACGTGGATGCCACGTTGCCCTCAACCAATGAACACCCGAAGAACTTCAGGAAACCATAACTTGCAACCCAGAGCTAGGATTTGAGCCTGGTAGCAGTCGTTAGAATGCTACGTGTGAGTAGAAGAGGATGAATACCTTGGACCGAGGATCATAGATGTTTAAAGAGAGCAACATTTTGATGCCCCATTCCTTAAAAAGGTACTTAAGGGGTTTGGTGTGTTACAAATTGGTATCAGAGAATGGCATCAACACTTGGTTTACTTGGGCTCATGCATGAGTTGTATAAAAATAATATTAAAGAAATTTTAGGGGTGATACCATGTATTGCCCATTCCTAATAGGCTTAGTTAAATCTCTACTGAAGAAAGGAATGAAGGCTTCTACTATTGATATATGTTTTGGAAATCTGCACTGTATGTTGCTAACGTTTCCAAATAAAGAAGATGACTTCACTTTTCAATTGTACATGTTGTTGTACAATCATAAGATTAGGTTACCAAGGCTAAGATGAGCTTGTTGAGAATATTACTGCCGAACATAAATTATCTACATGAGTTCCTTGAGTAGAAGTATGCAGATTAAAATTCAGTTGGGATTTTACTCAACGACATTGAATCATGCTAGTATGTGGCAGAGGAATCCTACCATTTATTTTCAGAAATCATGGCCAATTCTACAGGAGTGGGATTATGCTAATGGGCACCAATAGTAAGACTTGGATGTGAATGGATTGAAGGGATCCATAGTAGTAATAATTACTTCTTTAATGAAGGATTAAACCTTGTGTATGTGTATGATCCCTCACGATCAGAGGATTGATGGAAGTGGTAAGGTCAATTTACTTGAGCTATAATGAATGAAAAGTGTTGCTGGAATGAACCAATAAGTAAGTAAAAAGGAACCCTATAGAATTGAGAACAACCTTAATGAAGGTAGAAGTGAAGTGACAAGAGCAAGTTCAAAGGCTCATGGTTGTGCTAGGGGAGTGTGTATCCATATTAAATTAAGGATATGTCTATGCAAGAGGAATGAGTCTGGTGACCATTCTCTAAAAAAGGGAGAGCATGTGCAACTCTCGATTTTTGAAGGGAACTCAAAAACGAATGTTGTTTTTGGATACTGAAATTGTTGGGAAATGTTTTTGTAATCAAGATGATAAACAAAGATGTAGAAATATGGAGTGATTGAGTGAGAAATCACAACCACCTCCCTTGCTTGGTGGATAGGAAACTAATCTTCTAGAATTCCCATGGGAGGAGGAGAGTGACCTCCATCCCTGGATGTTGTTGAATAGAAGAAAGAATTCTAGCTGTAATGGTTAAGGTTGATCTACATCTGCAACCTATCTTCTATTTGAATGAGAGTAGACAGAAACAACTAGAACCTCTATGAAAATTTAAAAAGGAAAGAGATGGACCCTTTTCCCAAGAATGATTATGATATAAAGATACTCTAGAGTTTTGTATTAAAATACTTAGTAAGTAACATACTTCGAAATTGTATTTGGGATTTAAGGAAATAATCCAAATTTTATTAGACATTAAAATTTATTATAAATGAGGTAAAATGGTTAATTCAATGTCAATCTTGAATGTGGTAAAGGAGGTGTTGGGGAACTTCTAGATTCCCAATGGGTCAGATTGACACCCAATGGTGTATGGTAGCCATATAGATATGGTTTGGTATACTTAAATCATAGTAAGGGGAATCTAGAAAAGGATTTCCTTGATTGAAAGGTCTGTTGATCAAGACCGATTAGAAGCTAAATTGGTTGTTTTGTCACCTTGGGCATGGTTATAATTTCCAAGACTGTATTTATGTGTTGGGAAATGTTTTTACGGACATTGAGGAAATAATTTTTTCTTACTAGTTGTTATCGTATAGAAAGGGAAACATAGTTATGACTATGTCTGTTAAAATTCCAGGTGGATATCATGTGAACGACCACAAGTTCTCAACCAAGAGGGAAGTTCAATGTTGAGTATCTCTATGGAACTTGTCATGAGAATGGAAGTAAGATCCTTGGGAGAAGGATATGGAAGTTTGATATGTCCTTGAAGGACATGGAAAGGGTGCAAGCAATGAGCCCGCATGATGAATGTCTAGCTATGTCTGTATATGCTTGAGTGCATGAATTTGATGCATTGTGAGGTTACTTGATATGAAGACTGATATTAAGGCCAAATAGATATGAATGAATGATATTACATGTGTAAGTGATGCACATATATGATGAAATATTAAATGATCAAGGATGCTCAGTTGTCATGATAAAAGGAAACATGATTATGCCTTTGAGGACAACATGAGAACAATTGTGAACAATCATGAGTTAAATGATTTTAACGAAAATATATATGTGAG
>SNQJ01S0162330.1:0-21601 GCA_010110895.2 Picea sitchensis
TATGGTCTATTAGTCATTGTGCACCACTAACTCATACGCATATGATACAAACATCAATACTATTTAATTTTTCGACCAATCAGTTCCTTTCACTAATATACATGCACCGATGCACTTTTTTATGAAGTGAGCATTGGGTTGCTACCTCTTTATAGTGCATACCGGTTTGATTTTTCTGTACAATGCACATTGCGTACTGCATAATTGTTCTTTGAAAAGATCACTGACAATGACAAGGTTGATAGGATTTGGGATCCAATGCAATGAGTGGTACCATTGCAACACATACCAAACACCCCATATGCAACTAAATAAACCTTATTAAAACTTGTTGCTTAAAAAAACAAAACCTATAAAAATCTATTGTTATGGCTTCAAATACTGAAGGCAACTATGAAACCCTTTTATTTTTTTTAACATGCATTGAAAATAGTTTGAATCAAATAGGGAAATATTGAAATAATTAGTAGAATGAAATCACATACCTTCCAAATTTGGCTCTTCAAAAAAATCCGCCCACTCTAAAGTATTTCATGGTAAATATCTCTTCCAAAAATCTTCCCTCTAAATTCTACCCAAGAAATGAAATAATGAATAGTGTTTTAATTTATAAATAAATATGTTTTTAAAAATGAAATTCCCTCTCTTATTTTGTTGTGTTTTTTTAGTTTTTATGTAAAAACACTTATTAAACTATATATTTAAAAAATTAATTTTTTCATCAAATCGGTGTGCCACACAGATTAATGCACCTCGATGCATATATACGTAAAAACAAACCAATACCAATTTTATCGACAACATAGAAATGCAAACCTACACTATTAAAATTTACATATATTTTTCTTTGTGAAGGTTCTAATGGAGGTAACGGTTCGGTGTGTTTCATAGTGTAGTGCACCAATGCATTCTATATATACAAACACACTGGTTTGTTACCAAATAATTCAAAGCACCGATAAATTTTAATATCAAATCCATGCATGTATTGATGATGGTTTTGGCTCAAATGTAGGGAAAATAAGGTTATAATATCAAATGTCCAATATTGTAGATTCCAACTCATTCCATATCATTGCAAGTTTTTCAACTTATCCTACACCATTTGAAGTAAGTCTAATTTTTTTTATAATTCATTTATCTAATTCAATTTATTTCATCTATGCACGTGCATTTGAATAATTTTTCATTTAATTTTATAGGATCACAAATTGTGATCGAGTTCGAATGAGAAAATTATTTTACCATTGCAAAAATGTTGCAAGCTCTTATCAGGAGAAATATATCATAGGAAAATGTTTGATGAAAATGGAAAACTATTTTACCTTGTTGATTGTAATATGCCATCTTCTAATAACTTGCAGCCTGGGTGAATGGTATTACACCATGAATTGGATCTCTTTTATGAAACACCAATGGTATGTGGTTGTTCAAAATGTAAAGGGTTGAAGAAGAACCCTCAAAGTGTCACATTGTCTCATTATATTAATGATAAGCTACCCAAATTGATGGTCTAGTACCTCCCACAATGGTCATTAAAGAAATAGGTGATATAGAAAAGACACATAGGAACACTTCCATATGATCCTTTTTAAAACCATTTGAATCCAAATCAACTACATTTTGTCCTAGAAATTGGCCAACCCATATCCTTTTGTTTAATCAATAGAGAGTTCTTATAGTGACGCAAAGTATGATATCAATACTACCCAAAACATCATTGTTAGGAGATCAAAACAATTGTATGAGCTAGGAGAACAATTGTCCAAGTACACACCAAAGTCTATTCAATTGTTAGAAGGTAGCGATGAATCCCCTCTTCCTATATATTTGCAAAGAAAATACCAAACCTAGTTACAACAAAGGTTTATATGGCACTTGGCCATTGTCCATGCCCATGCTCGATGTTGGAACCAAATTCTCCTTTTGTGATAATAGTTATATGATTTCCAAGTCTAAAGTAGATGTTGAAAATATTGGGTTGTTTATCCTTTCAAATGTATCCATTCCTCCCAAACAATCAATGACACTTATGCCATTTTGGGGTCCTCTTTATAGTTGATATGATTACTTGAATATTTTCAAATACAAACCTAGCAATTTCATGTATACTATGTGCATGAATGGTTACGCTTCTGAAAAATTTAATAGGAAAACCTATTATATATCAACATTCATCCATGAACTCATGGGAACATCACAGGTTTCATAAATATCTGCAGGGTATCATAATTTAGTGCAAATTGTTCCTTTGAGGAACACTCCAATGACAAAGAGTTCTTTATGAAAAGGAAGGGATCGAGATTTGTTGTTGTGCATGCAATACATAGTTTGTATCATAGTGACGAGTTTTTAATAAACTATAACTTTTGTTGACAACCAACCACTCGTCAAAAACACCTTGCATTGGTTCTACCTTTATATGTCCCCTTGGGGCATAAGAAAAAGATGATTGAGTAATTGTATTTTTATATTTTCAATGGAACTAATGTAAATGTATTGCTTAATTCGACATTTGTTTTATAAAGTGGTTAGTTGTGTGTTACAATCATTACATCAAAGATGGGGAATAAGCTCACTATAACTTCTACACATGGAATTTTGTTCATTATATTTATTGAGTTTGCTTAATATTTTTTATATTTTTAAATATTAATATAAAAATAATTTAATTTTTATATTCTTTTATCCTTAACAAATTAATTAATTTCTTCACTAATAAAATCAAATACTTACATTTCCTTATGAGGATATTCATAATTAAAAAAATCGATAATACCACCCATATTTAACTTGGGGGCCAAATATCCCATTTAGATGGGGTCATGTGGGGGTTTTCTATCCTTGTTCATGGCCCATGAGCCATATAAACTTTATTTAAAACCTGATTCTTTCATTTTCCTTCATCTACAATGACCAATTCTCTTATACCCAACCCTCATGTGAAAAACCTCATAAGAGTGTCTAAGAGCTTCATTTAGGGTCCCAAGTCCTTTAAACTCCTACTCATACCATGATAAAGTCCCTTAAATCATCCCTTGAGTACAAAAGTCTTAATGGCACTCATCTCCCACTTAGAGACCCAAAATCTTATTTATAGAGCTCAAGTGGTGGTTCAAGGCCTTGTTCCTAGCCCATAAGACTTAGAAGGTTCACATAGGGCATAACGTCCTTGTTTTCCTCACTGGACCATGGTTAAGGGCTTGAGATCCATACCTGGTGCACAAAACCTCCATGATGGCACTAGTATCCCACTCAAAGACCACACAGTCCCGCTACAGGACCAATATGGAAGTTCAAGGTTTAATTAGGGAGTAAAAGGTTCATAGAGAATCCTTTTTAAGGGAGTAATCTTATTATTAAATGTGGAATTTAATTTAAAATGGCTACATAAAAAAGTACAACCTTCAAAAGTGTATCCTATTTGTCAAATTTTTTTTTTCTTTAAAAAAAAAAAACAAAACATCTATCTGGACACAACACAAGTGTATAACAACAAAGTTGTATATCACTTCAAGATCTTTGCAATTATCTAAAGAGCAACAAAAATGGATGTTGGGAAAAAAAGTTGTGAGAAAATTGCAAATATTTTTTTTCTTGTCAAAAGATTTATTTTTATATTATTTTGAAAACAAGAAAATACATATCAATAAACGTAGAAACTTAATAACATAAAAGTTGTATATCTCTTCAAGATATTTCCAAGTATGTAAATATTGTCAAAAATGGATGTTGATAAAATATTATAGACAAACTACTAAATTACCCTTGGTATATGTTGATAAAAATAATGCATTCCCATTATTAATGCTTACGCATTTCTAAAGTGCATGCATGTTTATTTTAATTTTTATTTGGAAAAGTTAAAGTTGTTTTAAAAGAAATGTGTACACATTTTGAATAACATGTACATTTTTATGTGAGAGCATGTTCCCAGATTCCTAGTTACCAATTTTATAGCATGAGTGTGTTTAAACAATCTATTTTTATGGATTCAAAATATATATTTTATATAAATGTTATTATATGATGAATTGCATGCATTGATAGATGTATTTTTATTAATTCCAAATGTATGTGTGTGTGTGTGTGTGTGTGTGGTTCCTATTATGTTAATACTTATAGTGTAACATGTACCATAATTTTAAAATACATGTCTATGTTTTTGCAATAAAATTTTAACACAACCATTTTTTTTAAATTGACATTTTTTCCTACGAACTAAAAAAAACATGTTGATTATATTAATACCTCTGTTAATTTTTTATTATTATTAATATAAAGTGAGGTGCATTTTATACTTTAATATGACACTGTGCATAAGTCATCCCAATATGGAAGATATTTGTACCATCACTACTCATAAATATAACAATTATAAATGTAATTATCAACAATTATTATAATGTTATCACTAAAATAAATGAGAAAATAACATTTCATAAAAATCATTTTTCTTTGTAAACATGTTTAATCAATATTTTTATCTAGATGGAAATTAAACAATTCACCTTGAAGAAGAATTAAACATTATATGCCATTAATAGTTATAACTTTTTGCAATTACAATCCAAAGTAAATGATTTTATAAAACTAAAGTTAAATATTATATGGTAACGCTAAACTCTAATGAGTGATACATCTTAAATTTAATTTAAAAATAGAGAAATCATTAGCATACTTATAATACATTTTATAAATCAAACAAACAAAAACATCAACATGATTTGAAAAAACACAATATACATGTGTGTTATATTGTTTATAGTGCACCAGTGCGACTGAAAGTGAACCAATGTGGTTGTTAAGTAAAAATGCATCGAGAAACAATTTAATTGACAAAGTGCATATGAAAAATTCCATAATTAAAGTTGTGTGGAGGTTGTGCTTTGTGGAGGTAATTTGTCTTTGGTGTCTCTCATAATCTGGTGCATGGACTCAATCCTCTGCCACTTCTTCAGTGTTTTTCCTCACATATCCTCCTCTGTGGGTTGCTTGAATTTCTCCAAGATACCATCCTCGTCATTAATGTAGACATAATATGAACTACCATAAATTATCTTATAAATCGCATACCTACAATACCTCCTATTTTTTTCCTCGAGGGTAAATATCATATATCTCTTTGAGGATGGGGAGGAATTTTGTAGCCTCGAAGTATCTGTAACCAGGGCCCTTTCCGATGGCACCAGAAACATCAACTTTGTTCCCTTCCAATTTCATTATCTTGGCCCCTACTTTTCCATAATTAGGACTCCCAAGCTCTAAAATCGGAGCTTACCAATGCCCCTTTGCCTTATTAGAAAAGAAAGGACACTAGTGGATGAATTAATTATAACATTATGTCAACCTCAAGAACAACTTAAGATCCACATAGTATATTTAATAGAAGTTAAGAAGCACGTTTGGAAAAACAATGGATGCTCCATAAGATTTGTCAACATGCCTTATCACTAAATATTAAGAACTTCCTTGGCCTCGACTTGCTCCTCCATGATATCCTCACTCATGTACTTAYTAAGAAGCTCATCATGTTTCTTCTTTTCCACAACCATGCGCTTGATCACTTTCTCATCCAGAAGGGGAACATGGGAAAAAAACTCTCCCTCTCTTTGTCACTGGTTTCCCTTTTCTTACTCTCCCATTTCTTCCACCRCATCCTCATCTTCCTCAAATATGATCGTCTTAATGGAAAMAACCTCCTCGCTCTTGATCGTCAACTTGGCATCCCTCTAGATAGAATCAATCCTCTTCCACTCCCTTAAATATTTGACCCACATCTCCTACTTTGTGGGCTACTCGAATTTCTCCAATATATCGCTCTCTTCATCATTGTCACCATAATAAATGGTGTCAATTTTCTTGTAAATTTCATGCATAGACCTCCTCTTCTTCACCTCTACGAGCTTATTGAATATGTATTTGATGTTGGGGAGGAATATCCCAACCACACTTGTACAATTGGTTGTTGGAAGGTTGTAATATGTGATCTTCCTGTTAGAATATAACAGATGTTCTCGTTTTCACCATAGACAATATAGAAATATTGTCACCCAACCATAAGCACAAAGGCCACCCCCGAGCACCTTTAACCTTGACAGACATAATATTTTAGGAAGTAGACCAATAGTCAACCAAGGTAGCGTACCTCTCTCCAAGAATAGCGTACCAAGAAGCAACAACCAAACACCAAAAATAAATTTCAAATCATAACCCAAGACTAAGTCACTATTGCAATAGTTGCATTTCACCACCATTCATGCACACTGTTAACACATAAAATTGATCATGTAAAGGAGGATTTATGGTTTTTAGAGCCTACATTTAGCCATATCTCCCTCTATTATGTCATACCATCAGATAACATCATCCTCAGAGTATGAAAGCTATAGTTGAGTTAGCGCTGCAAACTGGTGATGTGAACTAGTTAAGGAAGAGGGTTGTTGATTGGATATGTTGCAAGCATCATGGTGCAAATTCAAAATTATCAGCATCAACCTTATAGCCACCAGGTACTACATGAGATTTTTTGGCTTGTTTGGAGGTCAGGAAGGGCTTGTCTACTTGATTTTACTTTGGATTTATGAACTGGCTCAGGCACTGCGAATTTAGACAGGCGCTATGAAATGCGCTACAGAATGTGTTGTGGAAACTATGTTCTAAGATTGTTGAACTGGTATTTTTGACCAGCTGACTTCCAGAAGAATTTTTGGGTGAACCAGGATGAATTTTCAAAATACAAGGGAGGTTATTGTCAATAACGGACCCATGAACATTAACCTCTTTAATTTTTCACACAAGTGTCATAGATTGGGAGATTCGAAAGAATCTTTGAGCCCTATGTTTTCAGTTTTCATGATTTCCTATTTGAGACATGTTTTTGTGAAACGTATTCCAGCCCGCTGGAGATGAATTTAAAAAACCCAAGAGAGGTTTTTCTTTATAATGCGCTCATATAAAAAAACCATTCTCAAATTTTACACAATTGTTATAGTGTAATAATTACAAGTGTCACTGTGAAGCCTATTTTTCAGAATTTCACCTCCTGAAAAGCAGGAAATTAGTTAAAACGTGCCATTTTTTGTTTATAGTTGTTTCTATTTTGGGAAAGGGGTTGGAGTTTGAATGGGTAAGCTGGAAAGGACCTATAGAGATATATATTCATTGTACAAGAGGATATGGATTTTGGATTCATGATCCAATAGAGGAGAGAGCTAGAGGAGCAGTTGAGTTGCTCATTTGTAAGCCTAAGGGCATGTATTGTAGGCATTTATGCCATTAGAGATTCATGAGAGTTGTTTATTAGACTTTTTTGTTTTTTATTATCATTTTATATTGTCATATTTCTTGAATGGAATTGCAATAACTTAATATCAATGGTTGTTAATGAGGCAGGAAATTCATGAGATGCAAATCATTTGTAGTAATTGCCTCCTTTCATGATCTCTGTTCTAGTAATCTTTTAAGTCATTTTTGCAGAAAGGATATTTTCTTGATGATATTATTGTTTTTGTTATCTCTCTTATACCTCCATCCATCAATTATATCCCTTTTGGTCTGGTATGAGCTTGAGTTCCTTTGATCTATAGGATGTGTTGACTCCATGCCCAATGGTATGCCTCTGCAGAATTTTTGTTGCCCTCTCCCTTTCTTTCTCATATTGTTGATCCACCTATTCAAACCATTTTAATACATTTACATTTTTATGGGTATTGGGCTTATTCGTTGGCAGTCTGAGGGTGACTCTTAGTGCTAACACACACCTCTAGTCCTTATGTAGTTGTGGGTGAGTGACCAAATGATCTATAGTGCCCTCTATTGATACTGTCACCTGACTGAGCTGACTTCTCTTCCTGGAGGCTAATAACCCAATATTAATTAATCTCTTGAGATGAATTGTCTTCTAGGGTTATTATCCAACGTTTTAGGCTTTCTCTTGCTTCCCAAAATATTATAGTCTCATCAATTTTACACGTAGAGGTTAATACCTTTTGCATCTACCATAATTATCAACACTACCTCCTATCTAGGGAGTTTTTAAAGGAAATGGTATTGATCACAAACAAACCATTCAACTGGTAGCATCATCATAGCCATAGGTTATCCCATGA
This sequence comes from Picea sitchensis, assembly GCA_010110895.2. Lineage (NCBI taxonomy): Eukaryota > Viridiplantae > Streptophyta > Pinopsida > Pinales > Pinaceae > Picea > Picea sitchensis. The sequence goes on from SNQJ01S0162330.1 coordinate 8,112, forward strand.
TCAAATCATGAGAACCATCATCACTATCCAACTAGATAGTCTCCATGGAAATCAGAACAATTTCATCCAATAGAACACAAATGTGTCTATTTGTAGTAGTATACAACTACTATCCAGTGGTACACAAACACTCCTAGTAGCACACTGCTACTAACCAGTGACACACAGTCACTACCAGTGGATCAAATCCAACATAGTATCATATAGTCTCTACAACAATCATGTCATCTGATCTCTACAATATCATGATACAAACTGAGTCATCTAGGCCATTCTTCCACTCACATCTGTGAGATATAGAAGAGCATCTGCCCTCAGAAAGTTAAACATCATCCATGGGATATCTAGGCTACTCTTCCCTAGCATAGAATAATAATTTTCCATGATTTCTAAACCTAGACTATTCAAACTAACTAGGCCATTATTCTAACAGTAATCATAGTGCAACCTAGAGAGAATGAGTCTTCCTTAGGGAATCAATATCCCTGATTGTTGAAACTGGACCATTTTTTCAGCACTAATCATAGTGAAACCTGGAGAGAATGAGTCTACCCTATGTAATGATTGTTTGGACCATTTGCTACAGAAATGACTATCCTACGCTAACCTCCTATATCATAGCATTCTTGGAAACTGCTCAGATCTGTGAACTTTGAAAGAATGACTTCTCATAGAGGTGGACCATTTTTCTTGACCACTTCTCAGAGTGACTTCCAAGGGGAATGATTGTTCTATACCATTCACCCACATTGGCCACAAGGGGAATCACTGTCTATGGTATATCAATGATCTATCAGACCATTTTCGTTAGGAAAATGAATGTCTGTTTTGGACCATTTTTCGAACTAGAAAATGACTATCCATCATAAATCATGGACCACTTTCTAGACTGGAAACTTGTTGGCCAACCCAGACCATTTTCTGAATTAGAAAATGACTTCCCATATATCAATAACATATTAGTGATCCCTCCCAATCTAGGGATCCATCTCTTCCCTTTCAACTAAGGGAGTTATCTCCAAGAGCCCCATCTTGTCCCTTAAGTATGCAAACTTTATTCTGGATAGAGGCTTTGTCAAAATATCTTCTACCTGCTTATTTGTTGAGATAGAAAAGAGTTTCACTTCTCATTTGAGACTTTATCATAATAAAGTAGTATTTTATCTCAATATTTTTCGACCGGTCATCAAACATTGGGTGTTCTGATAGGTTCATACAACTTTGATTCTCACAGTATATTACAGTCGAATCTGGTACCTAATCAAATAGTCTAGAAATCATCTTCCTTAACCATACTACTTCTATACTTGCTTCACATGTTGTGATATATTCTACTTATGTAGTGTTGAGTGAAATATAATTTTGTTTCCTATTGGCCCATGATATCATAACAATGCCCAAGCTGAAACACATCCCTGAAGTAATCCTTCTATCTTTTTCACTCCCTTCCCAATATGAATTTGTGAATCCATGAATATGTACATCACTGGTTGAGGTGTATCTTAAACCATAGTTTAACATCCCATGAATATATCTTAGAACATGCTTTGCAACTATCAAGTGATCGTGTCTGGGTTCCACCTAGAACTGGCTTAAACTGTTTACAACAAAGAAAATATATGGTCGAGTATTAACTAGATACATCAACGACCCAATCAATTACCGATACAAGGACAAATCTACTGGATCAAAATTTGAGTCTCTTACTTTTATTATGTATGTGGTCATAGGATTTACAATCCATCATTCCAAATTTCTAAAGGAGTTTTACTGCATACTTTCCTTGTTCAAGGAAGACTTCACCATGCTTCTACCATACTTATAGTCCCAAGTAATAATTCATGAGACCAAGAACTTTCATATCAAACTTAGAAGCTAAATCCTTCTTACACTGGGTGATGAGAGACTTTGCACCTTTCAATAATAAATCGTCGACATACAACGGTCAAATCATAGGTGCATTGTTCACAACCTTGTAGTAGATATTTGGATCTGCATCACTCTTACAACTCTTCAATGCAAGGGTGTGGAGTTGGAGAACTTGGAAGAATATGCAAACAACCATCAAATAGTATTAATATAGGTTCCATTTCCAAGGCAGGCATACCTATGCTCGGAATACGAGATGACTCAAAGCACGACCTCCAACCAATACACTACGGATCCATGAAAAATATTGACTGAGGATATGGCCACCAAAGATACAATCTGGATCCATAGCTCCATGACATGAACTGATCGTAGCCATGAAAAATACACAGTGGATCTATGGGATGATAAAACATAGCCACAAACCAATACAATGTGGATCTACGTGATAGTGTATACGTCATCATGCTCAAATTATCTCCTTCACATCTTGGGAAAAATAGTTTAACAGAGTGAATGCTCAACCTAGGGTCTTCATCCCAATCCCGATGTTGTACGAATCTAGCCATGTGAATAGATGTTTTGGTGTCGAACATGGTAGAAACCACTTAATTACTGGTCATTGAGGTAAATCATTAACAAGTGCGAGGGAAATCACCAATGATGTCAATGATTCCCAAGGTACCCTAGTACATTCCAGTGAATGTGAATAAATGAGTTGAGGTCAAACATTCATGGAATCATATGATCAGAGGTCAATGATGTAAACCTATTGTCCGAGGTGAGGAGGCCTGCCATTGAGGCATGCAGGTCCCAAGGTACTAAATGGTTTCTAAGTCTAATTCTTGGATGGTGTGTTGAAGTCGACAAGAAAATAATCATCGAAGGAGGGTCTTGATGTATCCCCCATCATAGACACAAAATTGACATAGATATGTAAGGTGGTGAATCAAATGAGTATGGATTGAAACAGATATTGAAACTGGAAATACTGTAAATGGATGGTTTGAAGTGAAACTTTCCTTGAACATGATGAGGCATGACAATTGACTTGGCATCATTGACTCGACGAGTACCAATAATGTAATGTGACGAAAATAACAACACTGTTCGACTTGATGAAAATTATGGCAAAACATGGAATTGGTATGACCCAGAGACAAGCAAATTACCCAACTGTAAGACGATATGCAAACAGGTGCCATGTTCAAAGGTGAAAATAGTTTCCATAAATGTTTCTCAAAAACTTGACCCACGTCCTTCAAATTTCCCCCCACTTCGTCTTGGATCCTATACCCCTATACCAAGACAAAAAAATACAAATGGACACTAACATTCCTTTGAATCTAACTAACTAATCAGAAAGAGAAGAAGAAGGAAGAAAGTGTGAAGCACCTTATTTCAATGTTTGTCCTCTCTACTCCAACTTGAGATTGATCTACGAGCTCCTTATCACTATCTAACACCTGCAATGCAATGGACAACAAGACAAAGAACTCCAACTCTACTCTATAATATTAGTCCAATAAAATCCATCTATAAGACAAACATATGTAAAGAGACATAGGTTAGAAGGAAATAGTCCAAGCAATAAATTAATGAGAACTATTAAAAAAATACTTACAGACTGTAGATTACTCAGAGACAAGCAGATTACCCAACTGTAAGATGATATGAAAACAGGTGCCATGTTCAAGGGTGACACAAGTTGCCATAAAGAATTTTAAAAAACTTGACCCACTTCCTTCAATTTTTCCCCAATCAAGATATATGAGTACCTCTTTTTAATTTAAAGATATCGAGGAGGATAACATATGATCGATATAAATCACCTTCGGTAATTTCCTCTTCATTTATTAACGAACTGGAAGAAGTAAGGGTTCATCTACACATGGGCCCTTTAATGTGTAGTTTAGTGCGTCCAGAGAAGGAAAAATCGGTGGTTTTTCATGTTTAGAGAGTCTGAAAAGAACTTATAGGTGACTATGGGGTTGTCTTTTTTCATAATTTTAGTCTCGCGAGGCCAAGAAAGAGATAAAATACCACTCGAAAGACGCCCTTTCAAACACTTTAATGAGTGTGAAAGGAAGAAATATCACTCGACAATATTTTCATGTTTAGAGAGTTTGAAAAGAGATTAAAGAAGACTCCAGGGGGTTCCCTTTTCATATAACCTTTACGAGTCCGAAAAAGTGATAAAACTCTACTCGGTTACATTCTCGTGTATTTACAAGCATGAGAAAGAACAAAGACTAAGCTCGATATTGGTTTCATTTTTACACAATCTTGAAACAAAAATAAACTTATGCTTGTAAATTATCAACATAATTTCCAAAGGTAGGGATACCCATGGATGGTTGGTACTATGCCCTCATATTGAAAATCTACTGGCATAACTCCAAAATGATAATCAAAGGCTGGAGACATGCCCCTCCAAGATTCATTTCATTCGTCGACTTTGAGGTTGTCACCAATTTCTATAGTAGATGGAGAAAAAGGATAAGGGCGGATGAAAAGAAGTTTTAAATACGAGACCTAACGAAAGACTCGACTCGACATCTACGAGATTTAGCTAAATAATTGAATCGATATCTATGAGATCTAGCAAAAATATCAACTTGTTAGGAGAGGTGATTGTTTCAATTTTTAAAAAGCTTGACACAGGAAAATAACTATCCTCAAGGTTTCGGGTTCAATCCCAGATTTTTGTTTCACTTTTTAACGAGCTTGCCACAGAGAGGAAAACTATGCTTGTAACTTTTGTTTCATTTTTTAACGATATTGCTATAAAGAGGAAAACTATGCTCGTAGCTTTCCTTGATCATGGCTTCCAAGAGGACAATGCTATAGAAGGAATACATGTCGAGGGACAAACGTCAATGATGGCTTCCAAGAGATCTTCGCTAGATGGAAGAAAAATACTCTGGAAGGAAAACATGTCGATGACCTCGATAAGGGTAGTGAGATCTAGCTCTAATAGCCCTATCAAAGAGATGACCATGTCAACTACCAGATCCAAGTCAAGAGAAGGTAGATATTCCCTCTCGTGCGGATTTGAATGCATGGGGCAGGTCATTACATAATTGACCTATGGTGGGGTGGACATCATTGGCATGTATGGAACATTCACGGAAGGTGGATGGTTGACCATCAGATGAGGGTCAATGAATGAAAGTTGGTCGATCATTACTATGTTTCCATTGTGAGGGAAACACATCACTTGAAAGAGAGTGGACAAAAAAGATCTCATAAGGTAGACACAGTCTCTCCCAAGGAGAAGGTTAAAGTCCAAGGGGTCGTGAACTACTATCACATTGATGTAGAATGTTTTTCCTCCCAAAGTAAACGGAAACTAAGGAATGATCCCTAAAGGTTGACTATCTCTTCTGTCAAAGGTCAATAGATTCTGAGTCACGAGCGCAAGCTATGGTGAACCAAATCTTTCCAAACATTCATGGATAAGATGTTGTTGGAAGTAGGCTGAAGTGGAAAGAAGGATGATCGTGGGGAAATAAAGCATGCAAAAATTGAAGTAGCAGTTGGAAGGAAACACAACACGCGCACATGCAAGGAAGCATGCACAAGGAAAGCGACAGCTGGAAGGAAGAACAACACGCACGCATGGGAGGAAGACCTAACGTTGGTAGGTTTAGGGTTTTGGTAATGTATTGTAAACGGCTGAAGATCCCAAAATGTATAAAGATAGATACATAGGTATCATAGGGAGTTGTTTGTTTGTATATTAGAGAGTCGGTAAGTGGGTTTTTTCATTATTGTTCCATCATAGCTATGTACGAGTTGATGTGATATGTAATGTTGTTACAAACTATTTTGTAAGTTGTTGAGCTAGAGGAGAGGAGAGAAGGAAGATCTGAGGATTAGATCGCAGGTTGAGGATCCTAGTGCAATCTAGTTCACCTCATAAAGATATTACCCATCTGAGGAGAATATAAGAACAAGACGTTGTAGATGTAGAACTACCATAATAAAAGAGCCAAGAGACAAATATTTGTGGACGTATCCCAGGAGGGGGTGAACCAAAGTAATATCTATGTAATGTGATGAATGCATGTATATATTTATCTTATTTTAGTAGTTAATTTTCGTGCTCAATGAATGAATGAGTTATTACATTGCTATGAAATATGGTCATGTTGTTAAGGGAATAAACTTTTGAAGGTAATTCATAGTCATGAGTACAGTAGATTGCAATTACAATTTATAGTAGATGGCTCTGAATACAAATATCATATATCCTACTCAACCCCGAGTTGTAAACACCTGAATCTTATAGCCACCCATTAAAGCTATCTCGGGTGAGACTACGCAACGCATTCTGTGTGTTGTGTTTCCTTCTGTTTTACCAAGAGGGACGATATTTTTAGAGTATTTTGTTGGAAACCTGAAAGACATGAACCCTGGGTCAATAACTCAGATATTAAAGGAGGAATACTAAACCAACAAATGGTTCTATTTCCATTGGTAGGAACGACAGAGGAATGAGTAGAGGAGATAGATTGAGTGGGAAAAGAGCAAAGAAAAGAAGAGAGCAATGAGCCATTAGAAGGGAATGTTGAGACCGTGGAACCTCACAAAAGAATAAATCAAAGGCTGGTTGAAAACCAAAGAGCTAGAGTTTGCACAGAAAGACAATAGAAACCCTAGAATCACACCCCGAAAATATCTGGACAAATACGTGTTTACTAAGTTGCACGAAGTCTTTTTCTGTGATTTTATGCATCTACTGCAGGAGTGGATACTAAGGTTGAAGGATAACCACACGATGAACTGGATTCGACAACTAGATTGGACCCCAGTATAGATTGAGAAGTTACAATAGGTGAACAACAAATTCACCCACGCAGTAGACTTTTGGCCTGATAGTATTGTGGCAGGCTTCATAACAGAGTTTGCAGTTGACATAGTGAAGTCATACAGCACAGCGGAACAAGAATTTCTATGTGGACCATGAGAAAGGTACATTCGGTCACTTTATACTTCTATTAAGATATTGCTATACAACAAAGGTGTAATGACAATGGAACCAGACAACTAAACTTCCCTGCGTACATGGGGCAAAGGGGTAAGCACTGACAGAGAGAGGAGAAATGGAAGGAGGTAAGGATAAAGTCAAGAAGGAGGAGGAACCCTTGGACCTGATCATGATGGATGATGACCAGATCAAGCGGATATTGGTGTCAATAGGAAAGACACATAGCAGAGTACCCTACCAATACAAGGTGAATACCAAGAAGAGAGTCGTAGCTACAAGGGAAGGCTTGGCAAGTGATGAGGAAGAGGTAGAGGATATTCAGGCTGTGGAGCAGATTGAGGAAATCCTGCGTGCAACATATGAGAGAAAGACAAGAGGTCCAAGAATGGGAGGAGAAGGTAGCCATCATATCCATATTAATGTTAGTGTGGAACCCATAAACCCATGTGTGACTAATAAACCAAAGAGAACACCATCGTTTAAAAAACTAAAGTTCGGAGGAAGTCTGACAGCAGGAAGCACATCTACACAAGAAGAAACAACTGGAGGAGCTAGTTAAGGCAACACTAGTCAAGTATCTACACCGCGTGAAGGAGGTAGTAGTTCAGTATTCAGAATGGAAGGACACAATCCCACCATCATATTACCAAAATTTCGAGGAGAAGCAGTAGAAGACCTTGAGAAGTATTTATTTATTTGTGAAAAGATCAAGGAAGAAAAACAGATCACTGATGAAGATACCAAACTCGTGCAGCTAGAGATTACGCTAAGATACCGTGCACTAGAATGGTGCATGAGTCTAGACACAAATAGTGCTTCTGGAATGAGAAGGACATTGATAGACATTAAGAAGTTATTAATAAATGATTTCTAGAAGCTAAGCTCAGAGGATCAATACATGAATGAGATGATCGAAAGAAGACAGAAAACAAGATATTATGTATGGGAGATTGATCAGATATTCAAGCGACTGAAGGTAAATTTAAAATAACTTATGACCGATATGCAGCATCGACACCTATTCGTCAACTCACTACTACCACACTTAAAATATCCTTTACGACAACTGAAATTTCAGACACAGGCAGAGGCTCTACAAGCAACCTTGCAACTGGAAGAGAACTAGTACCAATAGACAGACCAAGCTATCAAGGAATTAAAGGAGGATTTGAAGATTCTAACATTTCAGCTGAACCATAATAAGAACAAGGAAAAACGAGAATTCGTTTGATGTACCACATGCAAGATGAAAGGATACCACAAGAACGAATTCCCAATATTCATGCAGTATATGGCATTAGGTATACCAAATTTGTTACCACCAGGAGGACTATGGTGTGAAATATGCAAGAAACCGAGTCACGACCCCTATCACTGCATGATGATGTAGAAATACCATACATATCCAAAGAGTTCATATTGCACCTTTTGCAAGTCAGTGGGCCACAATGATAAAGATTGTAGAACTATGGAGTTGATGAGAGAAAGAACATCAAATGCATATAGAGTACAGGCCAAAATGATGATTGGGCAAGCAACACCACAGTTTAATCAGGTTCTAGCTCCATACAACACTCTGTAGAAATGGTATAATATTTCACAACAACCATACAATAACGCGCAGCCACAATACAACTTGGAACAACCCCAGTACAATACCACGCAGTATAATCAGGCACCTCAGTATAACATGCCGAGAGGTGATCGAGCAGGCTACAAAGGAGGAGGACGAACTAGAGGAGGTTTTGGACAAGGAAGAGGACCAGTCACATGTCACAATTGTCAACAACGGGGACATTATGCACAGGAATGTCCACTACCACTAGCAACTTGTATGTATTTTCATGCATCGGACCACGATACAAAGGAATGTCTAACATTACTAGTAAAGATTCAGTAAAAAAGGAACTAGAACAATCAGAATATTTAGTGGATTTCATTTGAAGCAAGGGATGACGGGTGAAACATCAATATAGTCACTCGTGGAGTAACAAAAATAGGAAATGACGTAGTTTGACAAGAACCAGTGCAGAACCAATGGGTAAAGAAGAACATTGAACCAAGGTAGCAGTTCAGCGCGCAAAAGGAAAAGGAGATATTTAAAGAGGCTAGACAAGAATTTCATAAGGAGAACATAGTGTTGACTTCAACTGCACAGCAAAACAAGGAAGCACTAGAATACGAGATTCCGCCATCATTGGATCATACCAATGGGATGCAACCCATGGGACAAGTAAGTACAATCAAAAGCTTTTTTCAATCATGTGTAAAAGTATTAAGTGATCCCTCATCTGTGAAGAAAAGCTAGAACAAAAAATAGTTAATCACCTACACACAAGAAGATGAACAAGTAGGAAATTTAGACTGAATGCTAACGTTGGGGATTTCAACATGGGAGACATTATACTGGATCTAGGATCCGAAGTGAATGTATTACCAAAGAAGACATGGAAATGCATGGGATAGCCAACATTAGGATACTCACCTGTTCAATTGAAACTAACAAATCAACACAGAGCCCTACCAATAGGTAGACTGAAAGGAGTGACAGTAGATCTTGATGGATTGCACACTAAAGCAGACTTTGAAGTTATTGAAACAGTGGATGGAACAACACCTTACCCAACATTGCTTGGTATGGATTGGGAATTTGAAAACCAGGCCATAATCAATTTGAAAACCAAGAAAATGCCATTTGAGTCTAGAGAATATAGGGTCACCGCACCATTAGACCCATCATAAGGGGAGAGGTTTGTGGAACCTACTTGCCTAGACTTAGAGGAAATCGTCCAGTTGCACAGAACAATTGTGTGCGATGAGGATTACATAAACCCAACTACAGATGGGGTACTTAGTCGGAGGAGAATTACTTCATGTGCAACAAACTCAGACATAGGGTTAGAGAACTAGCAGCAGAGGCTACACGAAGTATCCACGAGAAGATGTACATGAATAGACCACGCAGTAAGATGGGTAGGCACAGAAATCAGAGAACCACCCAGTTTCCATGGACTAAACGATTTGGAAACATTATTGACATAATACGAAGATGCAGTTTTAGAGAACAAGAGACTGTTATCACTTGACTTAGCACTCAATGCCACACCCACAAGATGGTGGGGTGCACACAAAGAGACAATCATAGATTGGTACCAATGTAAGAGATTACTGTGCATAAGGTTAGACACAGAAAATAAAAACAACAAACAATAGAAATATGAAGGACAAGAGGCACCAATGGAACACTTGGAGAAGTGAAAAACGTTGTGGAAAATGACACCACCAGAGGAATGGCCTCATTACTTCATACATGATCTACAAGGAAAACCAACGAATTGGTATACGGACCAGGAATTGCGCAAAGGAAATATGACATGGACGACATTGCAACAAAATTTTTCAATCACTTTCTCATTTGAACATGAGAACCCCAACATAGACGCAGTCGTTAAACGGATCAGAGGAGTAATATTCATCAAAGAACCAAAAAGAGAACTTATCACAGAAGAGAAACACCAGAATAAATAGACATTCAAGGAACTGTTTTCATGCTACCATGTATAGGAGGAAGCATCGAATGAAGATGATCTGCATGATATTGAGATCGAAGAAGAAAAAGGTGAAAGATATTTGGAAGGACCACCCATAGAATCAGAAGTCATTTTTGCTCCAATCAAGGTAAAGAAAGTTAACATCGGGATAGCTGAGCAGCCCAAAATGGCCAGCATTGGAGATTACTAGGATGAGAAAATAGTAGAAATTATCACATAGTTGTTTCTTGAATACAATGACCTCTTTCCCACAACATTTACAGAGATGAAGGGTATAGCCAGAGAACTAGGAGAAATGAAGATACCACTCAAACCTGAAGCGAGACCTATTAGACAACGACCATGTATATTGAACCCAATATAAAAACTGAAAGTCAAAGTAGATCGACAAGATGCTCAAAGTCGACATCATAGAACAGGTTGAGGATTCAGAATGGATAAGTCCAATGGTAGTATAGGACAAGAAACAAGGAGGGATCAAGATATGCGTCGACTTGAGGAAGTTGAACGATGCATGCCTACACGACCCATTCCCTACACCATTCATGGATGAAGTGTTAGAGAATGTGGGAGGACATGAAGCTTACTCATTCACTGATGGATTCTCAGGCTACCATCAGATTAAGATAGCACAGGAGGATAGACACAAGACCATGTTTGCAACAGAATGGGGATCTTATCAATACACAGTCATTTCATTTGGATTGAAAAATGCACCCGCAATATTCTCCAGAGTGGTCATCGCAGCCTTTAAGGAATTCATCCATCAGTTTCTTGAAGTATACCTAGATGATTAGACAATCTATAGCCTATTGAAAAACCATGTGGAATTTTTACACCCGATGTTAGAAAGACGCAGACAGTGCCAGACATCATTGAACATCAAAAAATGCATATTTGGAACATCGTTTGGGATATTATTTGGCCACATAGTATGCAAACAAGGTTTATTAGTATATCCAGCAAAGATCGCAATCATTATTAACTTTCCAGTACTAAAAATAGTCTGTCAGCTAAGAGCAACGTTAGGACACATAGGATACTACAAGAAATTAATCAAAGGATATGAGCAGATCACAACACCAATGGAAAAATTGTTAAGAAATGATACAAAGTTTTAATGGAATAACAAGTGTCAACACGGTCTGGATACCTTGAAGGAAAAGACGATTATTGCGCCGATATTACTATTTCCAGACTGGGAAAATACATTCCATGTGCATGTAGACGCATCACCAATAGCACTTGGAGCTATCTTGGCACAACCAAGAGTGGGAGACTTGGATCACCCGATAGCATTCACAAGAAGAAATTTATTAGACTCAGAATAGAACTATAACACAATATAAAGAGAGGGCCTAGCCATGGTCTATGCACTATAGAAGTTCAGACATTACTTATTGGGAAAACACTTTAATATGTTCACAGATCACTCAACCCTGAAATACCTAGTCAACAAGCCAGTTTTTTTGGGGGGGGGTGAATATGTCAATGGTTATTTCTATTTCAAGAATTCGACTTTGAAGTAATAGTTAAACCAAGAAAATTGAATGTAGGACCTGACCACCTGTCGAGGGTCACAAATGGAGAAGAACCTATGAATTTATAAGACAACTTTCCGGATGCACAATTATTCTTAGTGTAGATTGTTGATGAATACTTCACAGATATCATTCAGTACTTGAGTACAGGTACTGCACTGCAAAAATATAGCATCTCACAGAAGAAGAACCTGGTAGTTTGTGCGGTTGACTATCAACTAATTGCAGGACACCTATACAAAATGGGCACAGACAAAATTTTTTGAAGATATGTGTTAGAGCATGAGAGACCAAGAGTTTTAGCAGAAGCCCACGAGGGAATAGTAGGAGGGCACTATGCAGGTAAATCTACCACACAAAAGGTATTGCATGTAGGACTATGGTGGCCAACGACTGACAGAGACTCGAAGGAGTACTATCAAAGATGTGATGTCTATCAAAGGGAAGGCAAACCCAAAAAAAGAGATAATATGTCATTACGACCACAAGTAACATTATAGGCATTTGAAAAATGGGCAATAGACTTTGTGGGACCAATAAACCCACCAACAAAAAGAACAGGGGCTCTGTACATCATCACCATGACTGAATACTTATCAAGATGGGCAGAAGCTGTACCAGTAAAATATTGCAGCGCAAAAACAGTAGAACACTTTGTGTTTGAACAAGTAATCACTAGATTTGGTTACCCAAGAATTCTGATGAGCGACCAAGGCACACAGTTCATAAACAACACCATCCACACGATGACTGAAGAGTTTGAAGTCCAGCATCAGAAGAGCACACTGTATCATCCACATGCAAATGGCACAGTGGAAGCCTTCAAAAAAATTATGGAGAACGCACTGACAAATATTTGTAACGTCAACAAGGATGACTGGGACCTCAAAGTACCAGCAGTATTATGGGCATACAAGACTACATGCAAAAAGTTGGCGGGGCACACACCATTTAAACTTGTTTATGGCCAAGAAGGAGTAGTTCCATTAGAGTTTTTAGTACCCAGCTTGCACGTAGCAGCTATCACACAAATGAAAGAACGAGACGTAGTACAGGAGAGACTGAATCAGTTATTGACCATGGAGGAAGACCGAATCTTGGCAGGATTCCATCAACAATTGCAGAAAACAAGAGACAAATCTTGGCATGATAGACACATCAAGAAGAAAACGTTCAAGGAAGGATATCTAGTATTGATGTATGAAAGTATATTGTCTTAGCACTCGGGAAATATTAGAATGCATTGGTTAGGACCGTACAAGGTAAAATTTGTCACAGACAAAGGAGTTGTACAGTTAAGAGATTTAGCGGGCTCATAACTCAAAGGAATGATCAACGAGAGCCGACTGAAGTTGTACAAGGACAATCGACCACCCACCATGTAGTGAATATATATATATATATATAATATAAAAATCGAAAAGAGAACAAAAAGAAAATAAAACTAAAGAGGGCACAGTATGCCAGAGGTAGAAAGGCCACACGAATTTAGAAACAAGAATTTGGAAAAAGCAAGGAAAATGGTTATATACAGAG
>SNQJ01S0162332.1:0-21319 GCA_010110895.2 Picea sitchensis
TATATGAGGTATGCTTCAAGTATAAATGTAATACATGAGGATGTACTAATGAAAATTTGTGTATCTTCTCTAGATTCAAGTCAAAGGAAGTGTCTTGCAGACTTGTATGATATGAAAAGTATCTGTTCTTCTACAAATCTTGTTGAATAATTTCTCAGGTATTGGGGGCCAGCTACTCAGGATTTGCAAACTACCTTCCAAGAGCTCAAAGATGCCCTTTATAGAGAAGGTTTTCTGGTGGATGACAGGACAACAGTTGAAGAGTGTGAAGTTAAAGAAGAGTATTACCCACCACCTACAGAAGAAGTTCTTGAAGAACATATCCATGAATAAAGTTTTCAAGAAGATATCGATGATGAAGACCTTTTTGAGACATCGGTGTCCATTTTCTCACTTGATGAAGGTGAATTTATCCATCCTTTCTTTCCTCCTGCACATCAAGATAACAAAAATAATTGGCTTCAATGATATAGATGATATCATGGAGGACCCCTCTAATGTGGTTGATCAACACATTGATGATTTCATACATATTGGGAGGTGTAGATGGGATGTGGTTTGTTTCACTTTTGATTAAGATCCCATTTACAATGTTGAAGGTAGTTCTCAAACAAAAGGGGTTGATTTGTCATCTTCAGAGGATGGGTTTTCATGCACATATGATTCAAATGCTTGGTATCATGGTGATGATATGATCACATATTTTTTCTAGGATGATTCATTGCAAAATACTCATGAAGATTTCCAACCACCTTCATGCTGAGATCTTGATGGATATCAGGTCATGTCTAGGCAAAAGAAGTCAAAATATCACCCTTCAAAGAGAAAGCATTTTCATCTTGAAGCTTTTTACAATGATTTGCGGATGAAGAGGCAATGTCTTTCTTTCTCTAGACATGATATGATCCCTTTCCTCTTTTCTTCATATCTAAGGAATCATCGAGATTTCTTGGGATCTCTCATGTCTCCTCAGTCTAGAGGAAGAAGCGATCATGCTAATGTGGATGAAGATAATCCATCATCTACATATGGTATCCCTCTTCAGAGATGGATTTATCAAGCTTGTGTCTATCCTTTTGGGCAAGATTTATAAGATGATCAGAATTGTGGCTACTCTTTTCAACACGATTTCCTACCTCCCACCCATCTTCATTGGTTTCATTTCATGATCGATTATATGTATATTTATTCTCATAATTATGTGCTCAAATTGTCCTTGTTGTATTACATGATTAAGCACATGGGGAGATACCTTGAAGAAATGATTAACAAATGGTTGCACTAGTTATATGACTTCACCTGACATCACCTATCACTTGATCTTCAGGGCCCGAGGGCCCTAGAAAAGTACATAGGTCATATTGATTTCTCATGGTAGCTTAGCTTCATTTCATATTTCATTTTTCTCTACTTGCATATATCTTTCATCATATTACATGTCTAGTTTTATGTTTTAGTTTAGGCACAGGTCCACTAGGAGATGTTGTTGTTCTCATGCACTCTACGATGAGTACATGTCCCAAAGTAGGTGCCAGATGTTATCCCCAACTTTAGGGATAACTAAGGATGTGATGTCTCAAGGCCCTTAGTTTGCATACATGGAGTATCGAGAGAAAACTTGACCAGTAGTTTCCACTTGCACATAAAGAGACCCACTTCACCACCATAGTTCCAGAATCATCATGACAACATCCACCAAATCATTTGGCTTTCGAAAGAGATTGGGTCTTGCTCCATGAGGTACAAGTCAGGTATGATGGTAAGTGTCATTTCAATATTTTAGAAATTTGAGTTTGTTGCATCTATAACTGCTTTTGATTTATGTGGCATCTTCTTGGACATTATGCTCTTTTCCCTATTTCACTTTGGTGTTTGACATTGCGCCCTAGTAAGTGGGTCACCCTTGGGGATATTTTTTCTATTGGGAGGTTCTCTTGATGAGTCATCATGCCATTCCTGACCATACTTGTCACTTTCCACTCTTCATCGCCTCATCTCCTTACCTTTTGGGATTTTTGGGTGTACTCACCCAAGAAGGGGTTGTCCCTCATTTCATGGGAAGAAGAGGATGAAGGCCCAGATACTTGTAGCTGACAAAAGATAAAAGCCAATCATGAACCTTCTAGATTCTTTCCCAGGGATCCCAAGTACAATGAAATGTCTCTCATAATAAAATGATGGGACCTGTGAAAATAACTAATAGAAATTCCAACCAAGGTGGAGCATGTGCGGGCACTATTTTTCATGCTTAGGTAGAATCCCGACACATGTTTTCAACTTGGGGAAGCATGATATGACTAGGATAGAGTCAAGGTGGGCACTATTTTTCATGCTTAGGTAGAAGCCCCACCTTGGCTTCAACCTGGAAGCATATTAAAAGAACAAAATGCAGTAAATGGGCTTGGAAAATGGTTGCATTGAAAATGAAGGTGTAACACACCCTCTACAAAGGCACCCATAAATGAGACACTAGAATCCCTTGTATGTCATGAGCCCCATGCCCAAGTGTTCTTTCCCCCATCCATTTCACTTCATCCACATGACTTAGAGAAAGGTCCCTTTGGGAAACACTCCTAAACTTGAGGTACAATTCACCCGATAGGTCGCTTTGTCAACCCTCCCATACCTAAACTTGGAAAATTGCATAGGGTCTTTCAACACTTGTTTATTTTGGCGAGGTATTTTGGATGTACATGCTTGGATGGTTATTTTGTTGATTTGATTTATTCATCATGATGAAATTGACTTGAGATCCTTGGAGGGCATATTCATTGTCTTTGCAGGACCTAGTTGGTGGACAAATTTGGAAGAACAATCCTAGCTTGGGATTCCTTGGGGCTTGAATTCCACAGGTTGGATACTAGGGCTCACATTCCATATGATGATGATTTCCTTTCGGGGTTTGAGATGACACCATGGAAT
Source organism: Picea sitchensis (assembly GCA_010110895.2). NCBI lineage: Eukaryota > Viridiplantae > Streptophyta > Pinopsida > Pinales > Pinaceae > Picea > Picea sitchensis. Next base: position 2,923 of record SNQJ01S0162332.1, read on the forward strand.
ACCTAACCCAGCCTCTTACTAGCACAAAAAGTTACTCTTGGGGCCAAAACTCATACAAAGAAGGCTTGACATCACCTAGGGTTGAGGTTGTGGTGGTAGAGCTTCTACTCATTGGCACATGGAATGATTTCATGGGGGAGGACTTGAGGAGGCTATATCGCATAAGAGGGAGGCTCTAGAAGCCCCAACAATCTCAACCTTCTACAACAACGACTTGTTCAACGGGTCAAGATGTCACCCTTAGAGGGATGGCGTCACCTTAGGGTTTTTATTGTGCAATTTTTAAAATTTGAATTGAATTTTATAATGTAAAGGGGAAAAGTAAGGGTTGTTGTCCCCTTAATTTTTTTTTTACCCTAAAATAAGTATACAAATTCTTGTTAGAGGTTTTTTTATAAATAGATATCATTTCTATCTCATTTTATCATAGCTCTCCCATTGTGAGAAGACTACATTGGCTGAAATTTGCACCCTAGTTGGGAAATATTCTCTATATCTCTTGGTTGCATTATATTTTGATGGTTTGGCTTATGATATTGGATGGATGGATGATACACTAGCTCTCTTGGAGGTTTGTTCTTGCTTTGTGGTGGATTTCCCTTGGTGAATTTTCACTTCATCTTGTTAATGCTTCGACTAGGTAAGGATTTCATGTTCATTGATCTCTTTTATTGGTTGTAAGTTTAATGTGATGATATATTGGGGATTATAAGGGCATACAAAACCCTCCAAGTCCATTATAATTGTTTGGAATAATATATTGTGCAAAAGATACTAGGAGGAGTAAAAGGGCTTACACCCTCCTAGGTTTTCCTTGTTGGTTAGGGTTTGCCTTGGGGAGTAAAAGGGATTACAACCCCAAGGAAGTAACTAATACAAATTATTTAATCAAGAGACTCCATTTTTCCAATAGAAAGGCATGTGTCTTCATGCATTGGATAAATAAATTATTGCATTGGTAATCATGAAAAGTTGAGATATTGAAGTTGTCTTAAGTGGAAATTAAACTATATGCTATACATGTCTCTAGGCCACTAAGGCGTCTTAGTTGGACAAGAAATTATTATTGTTGTTAAAAATTTAATATACAACCATTAGGCCTGCAGAAAACTCATCACAACCTTTTGTTTTTCCCTCTTAGAAATTGTCAGAATTTGCTAAGAGTTTGTCAGCATAACCTACTAGTCCTAGCACATATTTTGGGTGGATTGTTTGCAAGTTTTGGTGGCTGATTTTTATGTTGTAGAAACTTGTTTGCTACATACATAAGTATGCAATTATATTTCTGCAATACTTGTCTATAACAACCTTAATTTGTTGCTAAAGTTTAATGTTTTATTACTAGAGTTATAGTAGTGTTTAACTATCTTACCTCTTGCATCATTTGTTAGACTTTTAGCATTTGTTTAGAAGCTATAACAACTATTTACTTGCTGGTATATATATTTGTTGATTTATTTAATTAGGGACAACAATCTTAAATTGTTGATCCACTTGTTTGCAGGCTTATATACTTGTCTTTCTTTGTGTCTCGGGCAAGTACAAACATCTTCTACAGGTACTCAAAGACTTGGAAACCTCAAGCAACCTTCAAGACACCATTTCCATATAGTATCTTTAACTATAGGGGCCTCATCTCCACTCACTCATTTTCCGTCTCATTTCCCCCTAGGTTCATCTAGGTTTCACCCCTTGAGGTGATAAATTCACCTCTAAAGTGATGGGAATACCTATCTAAGGTGAGAGTGGGTAGGTATTCTCCTAGTTGTCACCATCTTGTGGTTTGGGTCGGGATTTTCCAAACCTATAAACCTTGCGATAACAAACACGAAGAGAATGACAAGAATCATATGAAACCATAGAAATGTTGGTCGTCATTGCAAGTTAACTAGACATTGAAAAGCTAAGTGTTGGGGGCTTCATCTACAACTGCATCCTAGAAACTATACATCCAAGAGAATATTTGAGATTCAAGGTCAAGTGGAAAGAGTATATTTTTGCACTTGCAAACCATGGAGTGGAAAATGCTCAAAGAAATCTACCATGGAAGACATGTCTTTAAGCCTAGGTAGAATTGTTGCAAGGCTACCAAGAATTAAGTGTGTTGGAATAATATTCTCCATATTCAAGTTGAAGCTTTTTGGGACCAAAATCGTATGAAGGGAAGGTGCGATCCAAATTAAAACCTCATTTTAAACTTTGTAAAAAATAATTTGTTGGAAAAGTGTGAAGCCAACAATCAACTTGAATTTTAAATGGAAAAAGGCCTCAAGAAGAGGAAATGAATCCTCTTGGTAGGCATTTCAAAGCAACACTTTAATAGGGATTATCACTTGATGAAAAAAGAACCAAGGGAGATGGAGAGGAAATGAAGAAGAACAGTCGTTGTGAAAGCATGAAAATAAGGGTAGCTAGAAAAGCGTGAAGGACTTGGGAGAAGAAACCTACTTGAAGATCGAAGGTTGTCCCTAAGCCAAAGCAATTTGTAATAATACTACTGAGCAATAAAACATGAAATTTGTGTATAATTCACCCCTTTGTAATTATTGCATAATAAAACCGAATGTTGGCTTTTCCCATTTGGTTCCCTGGGGTAATCTTTGTCTCTATGGTGCATTTAAATTTTCTATGGATTTTTATTTCTGTGAATCCAGATTCTTGCTACAATTCTATATATTACTATGTGTTTCACATTTAATAAATATGCACAACAATATTGAATGAACCCATCATTCATTGATTTGATCATTGGAATAACCTACAACATTGTTTTCCTTATGTACTAAGTGTAAGTTTTGGGAGTTTCACCTACAACAATTTGTATTTCCATAAAAGTGTTTTTGTATCATAAGTTGTACATTTCCCCTAATTACCTACAATGTGATCCCTCTATAATTGATGATGGTGTGCATTTGCATTTTTTTGTTGGGTTAACAATTTTATACAACCATCATCTAATTTTCTTTGATTCATTAATTGTTGTGAGCATATTATGGAAGGTTCTAGCACTAAATTGATAATGCTCTAGTTGGTGGGTTAATACACATTTGTTTGTGCATTATAGAAATCACATGTAACAACTCAACTATATGTTACATTCTATTTATCCAAGGCATGGTGGCACCCACAATCATTTCTCTATTTTTCTCTAGAAGTTTCACTAGAACACTCCCAATCTATGCCTCATAATGACATGATAGTGTGAGATGTTTTCACATTGCTTAATTGTATGCATGTGAATGGAAAGATTAGTGGCTTGTTTTATAGATGTATATGAGCTATGTTATAAAGGAGTGTACAAATCTAGCCAAATAACATATTTGTCATTGGATTAATTGTTGTGTGTGCACTTTTGAACAACAAGGATACTATTTTCTATAGAATTTACTTGTGTTTGTATTTTCAATGGACAAAGAAGCTTGTTAAAGTGCATCAATATCTATATTAACATAGTTGCGTAATGCCTTGTTTGTTTTAGTATCATGGATTTTTCATGATTTAATTGGCATTACGAGCAAATCCTACAATATTTAAATCGATTATAAATAGGGTAAATGTCATGGGTTGTAAACTAGCAAATTGCACACAACTCAACATTGATAGAGTGCACTTGAATGCTATATTTGGAATTGGTCTTGGTTTTTATTTGTGAGCAAGGAAAAAATTAAAGCTTCTAAAAAGATGAGGATTTTTTCGATAGTGTGTCCATTTAAGAGCCAAACATGTCACTAGAAAGGAATTGAACCTAGGTGGGGAAAAAACACCCCTCAACACAAGACACTCGGGACAAACCCAATTTACATTCTTTTCTTATATTGATAATTATAAACAGGTAATATTTCCACTCAGAATTGCACATAAAACTGAGTCATTCTTTCATTTCTGTCAGTGATTAATTGCATTGAGAGAAGCACGGTACATTCTATAGCCCAATATTGAAGATACTGTAACATATATCTTATTTTTCCATCCATTCATATGTTTACTAGATGTAATATTTTATACAAATTTATAGATATATAAATATAGCAATATAGTAATAAAATTATATCAACCATTGGAAAAAAAAGAGAAACTTAAATCAAGTTTTTCTAGAAGACATATATGCAGCCCAAAATATATGCAGGGGCTCTATTGTGTGTCGTGTGTGTGTGTGTGTGTATTTGTGTGTGTGTGTGTGTCTTTGTGTGTGTGTGTGTATGTGTGTGTGTGTGTGTGTGTGTGTATAAGAACAACAATGAAAATCCATCTTAATTTAGGATGTTTTAAGCATAGAGAGATTCCACATCTTAATTTTTTTATCTTTCTTAGTTCTTAATAGATTTAAAGTTAAAGATGGATCTATACTTGTTGCAAATTGTAGAAAATTTAAATTGTATTTCATGAAAAAGATCCATGTTGGTGATGTTTGATTAGTGAGAAGGGGTGTGTGTTAGCACCGCCATTTTTATTCAGTTAGGGTGGTTTTAAATTCGAGGAGTTATGGCCCATGTTTCCAAACATGTGAATTCATGTACGTAACAGTGAAGGGGTTGAATTCAACAAGATGCGGGTTGGCCCTTAGAAATGGGAAGGAGTGTCAGAGTCGAAACATGCACAAATGAATGCCCAGTAGGTTTCTCGGAGAAATTAGGGTCCACAATAAAAGTCATCCTCTACGTGCGATAGGTTGAGTCAAGTAGTTAATGGAGTTGCATTGGCGGTCACGAGAGAAAATATTATCATCTCATTATGAAGTCGAGTTGAAAATCCGGTGTTGCATTATCCACGTATGCCACCGCGAAACCCTTATAGCTTTGTACTTTACATGTAGGGATAAATACCATGGAGAAAATGCAGTCCGATTCGAAACATCAGTCTCCATGAATTCCTTGTTCATTGATGGGATCCTCCTTCCTCTTGATCTGTTATAAATTCCATATTTTTTTCACCTTTTCTACTCGCAAAATCAGATTCATGCCTGTTGTGGTTTTCTTGCAGGCCCAAGAAGATCGAATTCTCTATCTTGGGCATTCACTGGATCCACTGCGCATAAAATAAACGTTGGTCATGCCATGGAAACCTCTCAAAGAAACATAAATAAGGGTGTGCAAAGTGGCATAATCACCAGATCCGGGCCCCAAAGTGATTGGGATTCATTATCACTCTAGCGAGAGACATCCCAAGGGATAAAGGAGGTTTCACCCGTGTGCATGCGGCGACATCACTCCCACGCAGGAACCTAGAATGGAAGGAACTCTGTAGGGAAGGAAGGAAATTAAGTCTTTTCTCCCCTAGCGATTATGGATACCTAGGAAGGGGAAAACCAAGGAGGAAGAATAAAGGAAGCTAGGAAACCCAAATATCCCGGTGAGTTGATAGCATGATGGATTCAATAATTATCGTGTTGTCCACTGAAGGCGTTTGGAAGGTACCAATTGAGAAAGTGGGAGAAGAAAAAGGATGGTTTTCATGGGTACAAATGATCAATAAACATCTTAGAAGATGAAGCAGGTGAAGCTAGCCATCGCTGAACTGTACCAGGAAAACATGGAGCTAAGACAACAACTAGCGACAAAGACCATGGGCGACAACAACGCACAAGGTTGAAGGGGCGACATGGCTCAGAGACATCTAGGAGAGGCACATGTCTGATTGTGGGTTACGAAGCACGGCGACAAAAATATATATGCAAAACACTCCAAAGAATGTAAAATGATTGAAGAGATAGGCCGTTAAGGTTACGCCAGCAGGAAAGAAGAATAAGATTCGTTCACGTCTGCGAAAAGAAATCTTGATAGTTTGAAGAGACATCTCCTAAGACATTTTCCATTTGATAATGGCGCGGCACATCTATAACCACTTACCCGCGCACATTTAACAAATGGCCTTGAGATAGAAAATCAAAAATCCGTTCCCCGGCGGTGATTAGGACTCTGACAAACACTTGTATGTTCAGATATTTGATCGAAGGAAAGTATTGACATATCACTCTCTCATGACAAGACCTAATCGATAACCAAATTCCCATGGTGGATTACAAACAATCATGAGGTAGATAGATGTGCTCGTTGCCTCTTTTGGAAAGGCATCATCGCGAAGATTTTGTAGCTGCTTGAGTAATCGGTTTCCTAGTTTTAGAGATAATAGTTAGAAGATCAGGGTAACCCAAGCGACAACCTTGCTTATATATTTGATCTTTTCAATCTAAGCCAGGTTAGTTGGCAAAATAGTGTAGACAATAACTATTGAATGTAGCTTTCGAATTCGATTGAAGCTTAATGCAAAAGTCCTATAGCTTTGATGAAAAGATTCTAGTATGTGAGTTGGATGTATTGTTTCCTTTTCTTTGCATACATACTTCCTATTTTCTTTATTCATATATTTTACTGTCTAAATCGGAACAAATTTTGAACTTGTGGATTAGGTGCCTAGCCCCTTGTTCGTGCCATTTAGAAAAAAACGTTTTTTCTTCTAAAGTTAACTTTCTGAGATTATTCCTTGATTAACTTTCAGGTTACTTCTTTTGTTTTCTCCTCACCTCACATTACGATTTTTCATTGAATATTGTTGCTCTCTTAACCTTTATCCTCTCAAGTTCAATCCTTTGAGTGATTTGTTTCTATCGTTTTCTCGAATAGACTCCATAGCCCAAAGTATTACTTTCTTGCACCAATATAACCAAAACTTATTATTTCAAAGATATTAAATCTAGCCATATCTTAAAATCCATATCCCGTGCAGAGACAAAATCTCCAGAGAGAGCACTCTCCAGGTCCAAAAGGCTAGCTTCGGATCTCAAAGTTGGTTGAAAAATTTACCTTTGTCATATGTTTATTAGCCAAGCAGTTTCTGAGTGACCTAGCGTCGTTTAGGGGATGGCCGAATAAAATTTTCCCTAGGAGAATGATTAACGTTGTAGTTTAGCCCTTGAGGGTAATAGAGGGACAGACATCTGCACCGGCTAAAACCTTTACCTTGGAAGGCATCGGATGAAATTCACCGACGATTTCATGAAGGTTTATGATTCCGTGAAGTCTATGCAGGAACTACACAACTGTCTGCTTATTTGCTTCAACAATGATTTCTTCTGATGTTAGCGAGAGAAAGAAGATAAATAATCCTAGACGTGATAATGAGCAATGTGGTTGAAGTCGAGGTAAATACGATGGCGTCCATGAAGATCAAGCAGAGATTCAACAGAGGCAATAAGAAGCCCCAAGAAGATTCACATCCATCGATGTCGATATCCATGGATGAAAATTTGGACATAATGATGAGAACCATGGAGAAGCTAATGGAGAAAACAAGTACGGAATGTTGCCTAAGGCATCGAGAAACCCAAGCAGGAATCAAAACCTCAAAGAGGAGGTCAAGTTCGAATCGAGACAAGGGAGCGAGGGAAGCGAGAGATCAAGGTGACCAACATATAAGGCCTTCATTCCAAAACAATTACATGGATGAAGACTTCTATCATATGTTGAACCAATGCATTACATTGCAATGATAAAGGCGTGTTTTTGACAAAGAAAAGAACATGATGTCGATTTTATGAGAAAAGCGATGGTTTTAATACTGAGACAAACAATGCATGGATTGGGGAAACTGATGATGTGCTTTCTTTGGAAATGGAAGAGTTTAGAAAGGGTTATCAGAACACCATCATGCAATTTCAAAAGAAGTACAACCTCAGGAGCAAAGATGTACCTGCTGAGCCGCAACAAACGAACCCCATAAGAAAACCTTCGGTGGACACCCCTTCCACAAGCCGATCGATGCCGGATAGGGTGACCAAGGATGTGACAAAGAAAGAAAGGAAAATTTGAAAAGAGGAGGTCTAAAGAAAACTCTGGAAGAAAGCCGAGAAGTGGGTGGAAAAGATGTAGAGAAACTCTGCCCTCCTTTTAACTTTAAGCATGAAATGGATAAAATCAAAATCTTTGTCCCGTTCAATGAACTTATCAAAAATGGAGAGTATAGGGAGAAGATTATTAAAATGTTGAAAATGGGAGAGACCCCCGACACTTTGAATGTCCAAGATGATCACCCTGCTATTTTGTTCGGTTGACATGTTGAATAGACAAGTTATACTGAGGACGTACCAATTCTATGTCAATTTGAAGGTTCATGAAATGACCATGCATAACACCATGCTAGATTTTGATGTGTTAGACAACCTCATGCCAAAGGTGATCATGGATGAACTAGGTTTTGGATATCACTAGACACTACAAGGACCTTTTCTCTTTTGACTAGAGGAAATTCAAGTGGTTGGGTCTCATTAAGGACTTGGTCATGTCATTGGCCCGAATTCCTTCTAAGAACATGGTTATGGACATAGTCATTAAAATTGGCGAACGCCACCCAAGTTTGGCCACAACTATCTTCCCGGATCATGGGCTATGCGAAGTTAAAGGGGATTCTGCAAATGGACATGTCATATGCCACCATTCCTATATTTAGCCAGGACAGATGGTGTCCAAATAAGTGTTGTTGCTTGAAATACATGTGATAGAAGCAAAACAACCAAAACAACCACCCCACCTTATACTCCATTGTGCTTGAGGTTGGTTTCTCTATATTCTATAATGACCTAATTTTTTGAGAAGAGGAGAGGGGCACATTTAATGACCATAGATGATGAATTGGCGTGATAGTAATTAGAGTCTCTTGTGACCCAAGAAATATACATGCAGAAGCGAGATATGGAACATGAGATTAGAGCAATGTGGTCAACAAAGAGTAGGTTGGGGCCGACATGGGGATAAATCCCCCCAAAGTGGGTTCAAATCTCTTCTCGCCTAAACTGCGCTTTTGGCTATAAACAACATGGCCGGTATGAGGTGCCAATTTTGGGCACGAAGGTATTAAGAATTAGGTGTGGAAGGATAGCAGTACGAAGACTGGGGCTGATTATAAACCAAAGTGAAAGAATATATCAAGAAAAACATCTCAAGTTGAGAGCATATATAAACTTGGTGTTAGACCTCCTCAAGGAGTTCCCAGAGTATAATCTATCAGTCATCCTGAGGGGGAAAAATCAGATCCAGCGGCATTACTAGAAGCGGTTTCAAGATCTCATCTTCCCCAACGAAAACTATGAGATCAAAGTCAAACACAAACCGACGATACCCAATAATATCAAATAGTGGCAAGTGTTTGAAGATGACAAACAAGTGGAGAGATTCTTCCTAATGAGCGACAGGTTCACTAACATAAACATTGATAGCCGAATGTTGTTGTGATGAAGAAGATGGGAGTGTGAATATTATAATGTGCTACGTAAACACAGAACCGCATATCATGAGGAAGGACATAATACAATGAAGAATAACATCATTAAGCCGAAGGACACTGCTTGCAAATGTTGTTTGGATGGCCGGTTAAACCCAAAATCACAAAGAGAGGATGGACTTGCCAGGCTTTGAGGCTGAAGGAAGGCAAAGCGTCAAAATTATCAAAAGCGTTAGGTCAAAAGGTCAAACAAGACTACATCAATATTATGAAGGAATTCCTCGACATTTTTTGAGATCATGATGATTTGAAGGTGTATGACACTAAAGGGATCCAACATGGCATTTTCTAAGAGAATTAAAAATGTTCAAACAGTAGACGGATAAACCCATGCTATCGGTGATCGAAAAAAGAAGGTAAAGAAACTTTTCAAAGATAAAATTATCATTTCTTTAAGATTCTCAAAATGGGTAGCTAATTTGGTGCACGTTAGAAAGAAGAGTGGAGAGGTCAGACTGTGTGTAGATTTCAGAAAATTAAACAAAGTCCCTCAAGGGATTCTCACCTATTCCTAAAATGGACTATATCCTTCAAAAGGTGGTGGGGTCCTAGAGATGTCCATGTTGGATGGATTTTAGGTTACATAATCATATCATGGTCCACCCAAACTGTGAGAAAAAACAAATTTCACAACTCCTTGGGGAATGCTCATATATGTCAAGATGCCCTTTGGCCTGATGAACGTTGGAGCCACTTTCCAAAGGGAAATGGACATCACGTTTTGGCGCAAAGGAAAAGTTCATTGTGATCTGTTGGACATCACGATGTACTCTACCTCCGACGAACAACAACTTGAGCATCTAAAAAAAGTTTTCCAGAAGTATAGGAAGTTTGGTATATCACTAAATCTGAAGAAATCACATTTTGGGGTGGAAGAAGGGAAGTTGATGGGACACATTATCTGGAAAGAAGACATTATGCATGAACCCCGGTAGGGTTGAAGGAATCATGAAAATCAGCAACCCGCACAGTAAAAAGAAGGTGCAATATTTCCTCGGAAAGGTAAACTTTAGAGTTCATGGAGCACGGAAGAGATGATGAAAACATATCGCGTACTTTCGAGAAAAGGGAAATAGAAGTGAAGTGGAACTGGAAGCCAAGAATTTGAAGATACTCCAAGGTGGCCGACTTCAGAAGTTAAAACGCTATCTAGTCCATATTTCATAAAATATTTCGTGCATTTTCATTTTCCTCGAGCATATGATTGTGGAAATCATGGTAGAAAGACGAGAAGAACTTTAAGAAGCCTATAGATTATTTCATCAAGATGTTGCGGGACACTCCACTAATGTACGACATTATGGAAAAAAAAGCGTATGCCTTAGTGAAAACCTTGAAGTCCTTACGCATATTTCACTCCCACACCATTTATTATGTGCCCAACAACTCAGTAAAATATATCCCGACTCAACCTAACCCGAAAGGAAGGAGAGGAGTAGAGTGGATAGTGGCCATGTTGGAATATGACTTGGAGATCAAGACTACAAAAATAATTAAGGGTTAGACGCTATGAAGCTAATGGCCTTGATCGAACTATGACACTACGTGGGGAATAAATTTCATTAATGCGATCTATTGAGAGAAGTCCCTAAAGAGAAGAAAGCGATTGTGCAGGTGTTGGAAGGTTGATTCGTCGTGGTATGCAAACATCATATATGTGTTGAAGAAACTGTAGGCCCCTCCGGTAGAAATGAAGACTAAAAACCATATTACTCAACTCAAAGGGTTGGATGCATCACTGGTTGGCACTCACTCTCTTTGAAGAACCACAAGGTGTGTTGAAATGGCTAGGAAAGGCGGTCAGAGAAGCCTTGGAGAATTTCCTGAGGTGATTGTGGAGGACACCTCTTGTGAAGGAAACACACATTCAGAAAATGCTTTGGGTGAGTTTCAGAAGCTACGTCTTGTGGCTGAGATATGGCTGCCTGAAACCATGCTGGCTGTGGGAAAGAAAGATACAACCCTGCCACAAGAGGTGAATGCAGGTGAAGGGCCTTTCATGCATTGGGGTTTGGATTTCATAGGGGAAAATAATCCACCATGCGGCTTTGCTCAAAATGGATATCCCTTGGCCAGCGCTGAGATACTTCCGCGAAATGGATGAAACAGTACAAAGCAGAATCTGCAGTCATAGATTAATAATGTTTTGGGCTAAAAGCATGCTGTAGAAGTTTTGGTGTAAAGTCATCATAACAAAAATACGGTCACATTCAGTCGAAAATGATGGAAAGAGTTTTGGGAATTACAATACCAACCACAGAATTCTACGATGTACTACCCATGGGTAAATGGATTAGTAGAATACTAAAATAAAATCCTAATTAGGATCATCAAAAGATTACTGGAAGACAACAAGAAGGCCTGTCATAAAAATATTATTCATGCACTATTGGCGGACAAAGTTACCACCAAGAAGTCCATCTTAGCAGTGCAGCACTGGATCATATAGGATGCAGATGCAATTTTCCCCCTCATTGAGACCCCACCCATTGAGAAAGTTCTTTGCGGAAAAATGGGGAAGCCATCCCAGGCTGTGACTCTGAGAGGAGAATAAATTAGGAACATTCACACACCTGGTTGGGGTTGGACCGAAACAGGGCAGGAAGGGTTTGGGGTGGGGAGGGATCAGGGCTTTAAGCCGAGAATATAAGAAAACATGAGCCACACAACCTTTGGGTAGAGTCCATTAATCAACCGTATTGGGAAGCCATACTTGGCCTACAGAAGGATCAAATGGAGAATGCCTTGTTTGGGGTGCCAAATGTGGGAGTTCCTCAAGCATTATACACGGTAAACAAAATCTCATTGTTTTCATTGCTGTCATTAGTTTTATTTTTGTGTCGAGCATTGGAAGTCAACAAAAAGTGAAGCCAAAGTGGAGGCCACGAGTTTTATCTTGAGAGTCTTTATAAGTTGTGTAAGGTTTTAGTTTGCATCTTTTTCATATTGCAGTGTTAAAGAGTCTAAATAAGTCCCAATGGTCATGCACCTAGTCTACTATTCTTTTATACCTCACAAAGAGGATAGCATCACGTTGGAGCCAACTATTAGCGCTGCCATTTTTCATTCAATTAGAGTTGGTTTTCAGTTGAGTAATGGCCCATGTGTCCAAAAATGTGTGAAGTCATATGCATTAACAATGAAGAAAGGGATCAAAGTCAGTAGTGGCAGTTGACCCTTGGAAATGAGGAGGATTATTTCAAAGTCGAAACATGTAAATGATATAGGTGATTTCTCTACAGAAGCGAGATTTTGTTAAATAGTAGCTTCTATGTGCCCTAGGTCGAGTCATGTAGTTAATGGAAGTCACGTCGTTCAGTGAAGAAGTTATTATCATCTCATTATGAAGTCCAAGAAGATGAAAAATTGCAGTGTTTGTATCATGTATGCCATGCAGCCCTTATTGTTTGTACTTTACACGCGGGGATGCACCATGGGAAATATGCAATTCAATTTGAAACATCCAGTTGCCATGAATTCAATATTCCTTGGAACGTTTCCTACTTCCTCCCAATCTTTTATAAATTCCATATGTTATGCACCCATTTTATTTGCTAAATCATATTCATGCTTTGTTTGTGAGTTTTCTTGTAGGCCCAAGTCGATTGAATTCTCTATCTTGGGCATTCATCGGATCCACTACGCACAAAATAAACATTGGTCACACCATAGAAACCTCTCAAAACATAAACAAAAGGGTCGCGAAAGTGGTTAGATCTCGGATCTAAGCCCAAAGTTATTGAGTTCATTCTAAGTCTAGCAGACATCCCCAAGGATAAAGGGATGGTACCCGCTGCAGGAGCGGCGACATCACTCTATGTGAAACGCACGGAATGGAAGGAAATGGCGCGAAGGGAAGGATCATTGACGCCTTATCTCCTAGTAATTACCTCAAAGAGAGAGTGAACCAAGGAAGAATAGGCTTCGAGCCAAATCTGGTATTTGACCCATTCGCTAAAAAGTACTATGCATTGTCCGGCTGGAGCCTTTGGAAGGTACCAACCGAGAAAGTGGGAGCAGAATGAGGAGGATAGATGTCGAAGGCATAGATGTTCGTGAGCCGTATCAATAGTTGAAGCAAGTGTAGCTCGCTATCGCTGAGATTTATTAGGAAAACAGGGAACTAAGATGACTGTTAGCAGTGAAGACCTTTGAGGTGTCAACATCACAAGGCAGCGAAGGGAACGTGACGTGGATAAAAAGATAGCTTAGAGAGGCATAGGATATGATTGTATAGCTATGCAAAGCACAATGGCTTTCGAAAAAAAAGATATGAAAAACACTCTAGAGAATGTGAAATGAATGAAGACTTGTGACGCCTTGAGTTCCCTCGATGAAGCGGAAGAAACAATATTAGCTGAGTTCATTCCTGCATCTGTGAACAGAAATAAAATCTTGAAAGTTTTGAAAGAGACATCGCCCTAAGAAAGTTTTCCATTTTGATAATGACCATGAATCTCAAACATCCAATTTTTGCACACATTTCTCCAGCAAATGACCGTGTGACATAAATCAAAGTCGTTACAGCATACAGCGGGACTCTAATAGACACTTGTCCACTTAGATATCTGATTGAAGGAAATCATTGAAACATCACTACCCCATGAATATACCTGATTGATAACCGAATCCACGTGGCGGATTACAAACAATCATGAGGTAGCTAGATGCATTTGTTGCCTCTTTTTGGAAAGGAGTCATGCGAAGAGTTTTGTAACACAAAGAAGTCAGTTTCCTAGTTTGTAGATATAACAGTTAGAAGAATAGGGTATCCCAGTGACCTCGCATATATTTTACATCTTTTCGTGCAAGCCTTGGGTTTGGTTGGCAAATTAGTGAACCAGCAACTTATTTGGGTCACGATTAAGAGAAACTTGTACAAAAAGTCTTGTAACTTTGATGAAAAAATTCTAACGGTAGCAGTTTGATGTATTATTTCCTTTTCTTTGCATACGTACTCCCTGTTTGCTTTATTCATATCTTTTTTAAATGCTGTCGGAAAAAAAAATTCAACTTTAATGGATTAGAAGTATAGCCCACTTGTTCCTTAAAATTTTGAATTCAATGTTTTTCTTCTAAAGTTAACTCTGAATTCATCCCCATTGACCGCTCGAGGTTACTTCACGTGTTCTCTAATACATTGATTTTCCTTTGAATATTGTTGCTCACTTAACCTTTATCCTCTCAAGTTCAATCACTGAAGGTCAAACTTGCGTCATTTCCTCACGAATAGACTCCATAGCCCAAAGTCTTACTTTCTTGCGTAATATAACTAGAACCCATTATTTCAAAGGTATTAAATCTAGCCACAACTTAAAATACATATACTACGTGGAGACAAAATCTCCCGAGAGAGCCCTCTAAAGAATTAGAAAAGGCATTTTTGGATCTCCGCAGGTTGGTTACAATTTTGTTTATTATCAAACAAATTTACGGTGTAGAGATGAACATTATTAGAGCAATATAATCCTTTTTCACCATAAAATGCGGATCTGTTATATCAATGCCAACATTATCATCCAATAGTTCTTGAGAGTAAATAAACAATGAACAAATGAGCAATCACACACATACGGTAAAAGCGATTGTTTTACATGGAACCCAAAGCGGGAGAAAACCCTATAATGTTTTTCTTATATGTCTTTAAAATTACATTCATTGGAAGAGCCAACTTCCTTTTTTTTCCGGTACCAGCTGAAAGGAGGCTCCAACCCAGTTTCTTACAACTTGAGGGAAGATCAAATCCACAATTCTTTGGCTACAACCGGAAGGAGGCTGGCTTATATGTACTCGCTATAACGGGAAGGTGGCTACAACCACCTATCACGGCCCGAATCAACCTCCCGGCATTATAGAAGTAGAATGATGGAACCATTGTCACACTATCACTATGATATACTACTTATACCAATCAACTGAACCAAACAACACACGTACCAATAGCTTTGAACCATGCATCAACCATTGCATCAACCTATACCTCAACTGTGTAATCAACTTGTACCATAAACAAGTGCATCAACCATGCCAACACGAGACCCTCAATCGTAATCAACGTAGCACCATAAACAGGGCATCAACCATGCAAACAGCACTGGCACTTGTACCATGAATAAGTTCATCAACCATGCACCAAACGTACATTGGGATAGCCTTTCACAACAACTTTGTCCAAACTGACCTATCACAATAGCTTTGTCTCATCAATCTTATCAGCAAATCGGATCTACTCACCAAGATAAATCACCAAGAAAACTCACAAATATGTGCATCGAGCAAACGCCTTAAACATCTCATAATCATCACCAAGATCAATAAACTCTCAAAGATGTGCATCAACCAAGCATAGCAAAACATCTCATAATCATCACCAAGATCAATATGTGCTTCTAATAATATGCCAATACAAGTATGCTACATCATACATAAAGCATGTGTCAACAATACTACTAATAAATGCCCCCAACCATGTAACGAGTATGTACCAATCATGTATCAACTATGACTCATCAACATGTACCAACATCATCAACCATACACCTCATGTATGTGCCAACTCATCAACTACTTGTCTCAACCATGTACCCAACATGTACCTCAACCAAAATCCCTCATTAATTTCATCATCCAAATCTGATTTGTAACTCTGTAATAGACCTGGTGTATATGATCCCATACCTTCAAACCTTCCTTAACTTTAACAACAAGAGACTAGCATTTTCATCAAACTTTACTTTAGTCTCACATGACTAGTTTTGAATTAGTCAACAACCCTAACTTGAAATAATCATAACTATGTACCTGTAATGAATAAAGATCTGAAAATAATACATAATTTTCTTTAGTGTGTTTTATGAAATTCTTGTATGTTTCACTACTTGGAACCTCTCAGAAAAGGAGTTCTAGAAAAAATGGCATACCTTGTTGAATTTTGGCTTATTCTAGAGAACGAACTTGTAGACCATTCCCCGCATGGAATATTTGTTGTATGGATATGAAAATTGTACACATAATACTAAATATTGTACTCTAACCAACACATTTGGTCTTACTTAATTTGGATCTGTTATGAATAAGTTATGGTATTTTTACCCGGAACACCTGATTTAGACTAGTTTCGGGACTAGCCACAAACCCTATTTTCCACGGAGTGTAACTCCAAAAATACAACGAACCACAAGATGAAATTTGTACCACAACTACTTGGATATGTTTCCTCTATGGCCACCCAATTTCATGATCTAAATCATTCTAGAAAAAAATATATTGTGAAAATGGTGAGATGACCTATAAATAACATACCTTAGAAAGCATCATCAAAAGAATTTATCCTCCCTTGAATTTCGTCCTTATTTACTTCACCTTCCCTCCAAACTTTGGCTTAGATATCCTTTGGTTACCTCAGTCACATGTAGATATTTAATATGCTCAAGTTTGATTAAAATGAGAGAGCCTTGCCTCTTATTTATACTCTCCAAGTAGCTTCCTTAGAAGCATCTTCTAGGCCACTTTGTCCACATAGTCACCTATGTCCAACTTTGCCTAATTTGCCACTTGTCCATGTATCCAATAGACACTTGACCACTTAACCCATTTTCCTGATTTTAGGGTTAACCTTCTTATAACCACTTTCCATATTTAGAAAGTTTTCCATTTACTTTATTATTTAAATAATCCTCCTTGACTTTGTCACTTCACTTTATTATTTAAATAATCTTCTTTGACTTTGTCACTTCACTTTATTATTTAAATAATCATGTTTGACTTTGTCACTTCACTTTATTATTTAAATAATCCTCTTTGACTTTGTCACTTCACTTTATTATTTAAATAATTTCTTCTTTGCAATCACTTTGACTTCTTTGACCTTTTTGGGTTTCAAGCCAATCATATGAGGGTCCTTCAACATTGTAAGGCCATAACTCTCAAACTGTTAGGAGTTATGTGACATTCCACATACCACTGGAAATGGCATGACATTTACTATCCATCTAGAATAGTCTTACCTGTAAATATATCAAAACTCATACCATTATACATAAAAAAACTTGGGTCCATTACCTAAACCTTTGTGCTACCAGAATTCGCTACCAAACTTTCTTCAAGGATTGACATCAATGACAACCAACCCAATTAATCAACAATATCCCCCTTTGGCATTGATGGCAACACTCTGATGCAATACTAAAATCATATCACTCATGCTCCCCTTAGAACCATGCCTGCATATATGTGACCAACTCTCCCCTGGAACCATGCCTTTGTCCTCTACATATGATAAATATCTCCCCCTTTGTCATCATTGGAAAAGGTATCTTTCCATTCGAGTATGCTCCCTCTAACTGAATCATCTGATCTCCCAACTTGAACTGTCCTCTTTATGGTGCTTCCTCATGTACATCTAAGGCATATAAGATAAACATTCAAAAGAATTCATTTTGGAGTATAAATAACTCTACGTCTCTGGCGAAGATACTCAAAGGATTCTCATGGAAGTGGTTTTGTAAAGATGTCTGCCACTTGTTATTTTGTTTCCACATATTCAACTCTGATGTTATTTTCTACAACCTGTTCTTGTAGAAAGTGATACTTTATTGGAATGTGCTTCATCTTGGAGTGCATCACCGGGTTCTTTGAGATATTGATGGCGCTTGTATTATCACAATAGATTTGAATGGGCTCATCATACTCAACCTGTATATATTTCAGAGTTTGTTTCATCCATAGATACTATGTACAACAAGTTGTTGCTGCAATATACTCTGCCTCGATTGTAGATAAAGATATTGATGATTTTTTCTTTCTTAGCCATGATACTAAACAATCACCCAAGTAGAATGCTACTCCACCAGTGCTTCATTGGTCATCAATTCAACCTACCCAATCTACATCTGTGTAGGAAACAAGTGATAGATCCTTTCCTTTTGGATACCATAATCCAAACTCTTATGTTCCTTTGAGATATCTAAAAATCCTCTTCACTGCTAATACATATTATTCTTTTGGTGCTACTTGAAATCATGCCACCTGTCCAACTTCCTGCATTACATCTAGTCTGGATTCTATCACATATATAAGGCTACCAATCATTGACCTGTATTGCCTCTGATCTGTAGACTTTGAA